>JAMKCH010072791.1:0-113615 GCA_023653785.1 Ophioderma brevispina | reverse complement strand
AACCCCCTGGGGTTCGCACGCTCCCTCCGCACCCCCCCCTGGCTACATGCATCGTTTCGAGTGACCCTAATGTCAAAAGGTCATCTAGAGGTCACTTGCATAGAAATGCCCTATTGACCACAAATATTGGTCAAAAGGACCACTGACCTGAGCACAGACCAAGTTGAAGGTCAAAGACCATACATTGAGTGTTTTTTTAATAAAATTAAAATAAAATTCAACACAACTGGCCAAATGCCTGACTGACCCTACTTGTAACCGTAAAGGGTTAAGGCACCATAGAAGAAGATTAATGTTCAGAAACAACACTTTTTATAGACTTTGGTAAAATGCCAATACTTTTTAACATAAAGCACATCAAGACGGAGTCTTAGAGAATAGTATTACTTCTTATATTGAAACACTGTTCGGCCGTAGAAAGAGTGCTTAATAAACTACAGGAAGAAATTATATGACTTTAATGTATCTCCTAATAGCTTTAATCTCTACAAGGAATACCTAATGGAAATAAACAATCATCAACATCAGATCCTGATTTATTATTTCCTGAACATCCATGTAAATCAGCATCTTGAATGGCAATGTAAAATACCCCAGTCCCTCATTCAAGTTAATAAAAAAAATCAAAAGCCGACTTCCTGACTGCAATGGATCTATAGCTGGATTTAAAATAATACTAATGAAAGTAGGCCACAAGCAGTTCATTTTCATTTTTCTTCAACAGCTAGGTGGAAACTACTACTTTTAAAGAGACACTGGCACATTTGAACAAATAGTGCACCCTCAAGAATTTTCAAAATCATATGTGATGTGATCTGGGAAAACCCACCCATGTCCACAGGACATTTTTTGAAAAATAAAGAAAATAGCTAAAATCTTTATAATTGTACTTTAGTTTTTTCAGATTGTATAAGGCTTAATTCTGATTGTTTTTTCAAAGTTGAAAAGAAGAAAAAGTTATGGAAACTTATATTGCAACTCTGCAGTGTTTTAAAAACTCAAATAATCAATTTCGCCCACCTTTCAGGTTTTTTCCCAGATCGCATCACTTTTGCATGGTTGTAAAGCCGATATACATTAACCTCAACCTGAAATGATAAGACCCAAATCAGCAACCTTCTGAGTAAACAACGATTTTATAATGAATTCACCACCCACCACGGCGACATTCTTCAGCAGACGACGAAATGGCTTTAACACATGAAAACGCACGCCGTATGCATGTTCCCCACGGCATGAACCCTGTATTGACCGGTCGTGACCTTTGTGGTTTTAAGGTCCTATGATATTCATTTTTGATTAAAGTTATGGAAACTTAAAAGTTAGCTAACAATTACCTACCTGGATGTGTCCTAACCAACCCATAATAACATCCTTATCTTTTTTGGAGTACTTATTTTTAATGTGTAAAATATATCGCTATTCGTCCAATGGCCTAGATTATCATTTGAGAGCAAATTGAGACATTTCATATTTGTAAAAATGCGCCCGTGCCGCTTTAATAAGCAGATGGTTGCTATATATGGAGAACACGAATCAAGCTGTCAGTGAGATCAGAGTTCTACATATTCCCAGCAGGTGCTTCCTTGAAATATTTTGTAAGGTGTCACTTGGTATGATATCTTATAAACTGTATAAGACATTTCTATTTTCTAACTTTATTTTTTTTAAAATTTTGACACTGTGTATCACTTTATAGGGAAGAATGGGTTAATATATTCAAACTCAGAGGACTTTTCTACATAACATTGTAATTTGCATGTTTTGGGCATGAACCCCCTGGGTGCGCACGCTCCCTCCGCACCCCCGCTAAGGCATCGTTTCAGAGTGACCCACAATGGTCAAAGGTCATCTAGGGTCAATTGCTAGAAATAGAAAGAAAATGCCTATGACCAGAAAATTGGTCGCAAAAGGACCAATGACCTGAGCACAGGACACACAGGTCAAAAAGTAAACACGCACAGGGAAATGCACTAGTTTTGCACAAATTAAATAAAAAGTCACACACAAATGCCCAAAACGTGACGGACCCTACTTGTAACAGTAAAGGGGTACAGTGCCAATATAAAGAGATAAGTTTCAGAAACACTTTTTATAGACTGTTCGGTAAAGCCAAGTACTTTTACATTAAAGCACATCAGAGGAGTATTAGGAATAGTATGACATCTCTAATTGAACACTGTTCGCCGTTAGAAAAGAGTGTTCTAATAATCTAAGAAGAAATTATATGAATTTAAAAGGTATCTCCTAACCTAATGCTTAAGCTCTACAAGGAATAGCACTAATGGAAATAACAATCACAACTCAGCAATCTGATTGATATTTCCTGACATCAATGTAAAAATCATGCACATGAATGCAATTGTAAAATACCCCAAAGTCCAATACATTCAAGTATTAAACCTACAAAAGAGCTTTCACGTACTTGCCAAATGGATCTTTAGCTGACTTAAAAGAAGACTAATGAAAGAGGCCACAAGGCAAGTTCACTTTTCATTTTTTATACAGCGAGTGGAACTACTTTTAAAGAGAAACTGGCAAACATTTGAAAATAGTGCAACCTCAGATTTTCAAAACAAATACTTTGTGTGTATCTGGGAAACAACAATGTCGAACAGGACAGTTTTGAAAAATAAGAAAATAGCTTAAATCTTTATTTGTACTTATTTTCTGTCAATTGTTAAGGCGTACTTCTGATGGTGTGTCAAGTTGAAGAAGTAAAAAGTGATGGAAACTTAATATTTCAACTCTGCAGTGTTATTAAAACTCAAAATATAAATTTCCCACCATGTTGCGGGTTTTCCCAGATCGCATCACATTTTTGCATGGTTGTAAAGCTTATACATTAATTTAAACCTCAATGAAATGATAATTAATACCAAATCAGCAACCTGATGGGTAAACGAACGATTTTATAATTAGGGAACCGCGACATTAAGCAGCAGACGAAGGAAATGCGTTTAACACCAGTGAAAACGCACGCCGTATGCATGGTTCCCACGGCATGCCCCGTTGACCGGTCTGTACCTTTGTGGTTTTAAATGTTTTTTTTTTTTCTTAATTGATAAAAATTTTTTTCAATGTTTGTTTTGGGTTGATTAAGTTATGGAAAACTTAAAAGTTAGCCTAAAATTTACCTGGATGTCCTTAACCTCATATACTCCTGACTGTCTTTGAGTAGTTTATTTTATGTGCGTAAAATATATCTCTATTCTCAATTGCAGAGAGATCATTGAGAGCAAATTGAAGACCTTCATATTTTGTAAAATGTGCCAGTGCCGCTTTAATAAGCAGTATGGTTTGGCTATCTATGGAGAAGGAGAAACAAGAATCATAGCTGTAAGATGAGATCGAGTTATACATATTCCCAGCAGGTGCCTTAAATATTTTTGTAGAGGTGGCACTGGATGATATCTTATATGTATAAGACATTTCTTTTTTCTACTTTTATTTTTTAAATTTTGACACTGATCATTTATAAGGTATCAAGAATAGGGTTACTATTATTCAAACTCAGAGACTTTCTACATAAATTGTACTTATTTTCAGTACACAAACATTGTTTAATTACACATTTATGCCTTTCAACATCCCTTTTGTGCAACTGTTTAAGCTATCTACTGAAGATAGTACACATTGAGGAAATTATAAACTTTCATTCTTGCGGCCCCAAAAGAAACAAGTTTGTTTCCAGGTAGGCAGCAGCCCCCAAACCAAAACACAAAATGCATTTTTTTTTATTTCTGGAAAAAAGATTTCCCGGAAATGCCTCAACTCAAAGGAAATGGTTAAGTTAAAATCAGTTGCAAACATATCACTGTGAAATATTTTTTTTTTTAAAATTTAGCATCCACAAGAAATAACAATAGCGTGGGAGCTAGCAAGACATTTGTAACACCATCCGAGTACAAAAGGTTAATATATGTAGACAGCCTTACAGTGACCCCTGTGTGAAACATTCTTAAGTGCACAAATGGGGCCTAGGATGGGGGTCGCTAAAAATTATACAGGGGTCAAATTTAAATTGATCCCGTCCTGTTGAATGAAAAACTATACCGGTTATTTGTTATTAACCATAAGATTCCAAAAGGATAGTTGTGTACTATCTGCAATCTAAAGTTTGGGATTTTTTGGCTTAAAAAACAGAAAAATAAAAACAATAAAAAGCCTCATTTCATTTGTTGACAGGGTAAAATTTAAAGTTGCCCGTTTGGATACAAAAATGGTGCCAAATTATGATGGAGTTCATTTAGGATTAAAAATAAGGGTGTCTTAAGTTGCTATAAACAAAAGTAGAGGAAACAAGCGTAAATGCAATGGACGATGACCTTTGGGGCCCCTACCATTGGTAACTAAGAATGAAATATCTACTCTGTCAAGAACAAGTTTGGTCTGCTCTAATCTACTTACACCTTGTAATGACAAGCCCCTGGGATGGCGGTGAATGGTGAAATAGAAAGGAGCAGATGAAGGGCATTTCTCAAAGGAAAACATCCGATTGAATATTGGCTTTTCAGTTAGAGAAATCATAGGGCCAAGGAAAATATTGAACATTCTTTCTGCAGATATGTATCTGTTATGATTGTGCTGACATGATCAGAACTAAATGAATTATGTCAAAGAAAAATATTGTGAAAAAATGGTTCAGCAAAAATCAAATGTGTCAGCGCTCTTTCCTGTTTAAAAATAACAAGATTGCATAGGCCATTTATAAAAATGAAATAAATATACATTTTCCACGTTGCGTTTTGCTTCCCATGAATTTTCCACCCCAACGTTGATTTGATTCTGCAAATCTCCCAGCTTTATGTACTCAAGGACAGAAAAGGAGTTTTTTGTAACCCTGACCCATCTGACATACTTTTTCTGAACACACATATGAACTCAGAAACTAAAGGAATAAAACATGTGCTATATCTGTGAGAGGGTTTCCAAATCATAAGCGAAGTCAGAAAAACATGTGTCAGATGGGTCAGGTTACGGAAACTCCATGAAGAAACCTTTGATGAGCACATACTTCCAGGTCTCTGCTATTACTGCAGAAAAATGGCACTCGTTGCCTCCCATTGACCATGATCTAGTTGTTGTGTTGGGTCGTGATAATGAGTCCGATGGGTCGATAGCTCCGGCCCTTTATAACCAGAAGAACACGCTCGTCAAAGAGTTCGGGCCCCGAGTATAAATTAGAGAACAACCAGTTTTTATAGAGTACTTGATCACCATAAGCAGTCTCAAAGCGCTGTGGCCATTATTATTACGCTGCTTCAGGAAATAGTCATAATGATTTCGCTTCAGGTGCATGCTAAACGACATGCCTTACAAAAAAACGCACAGGCCTTCCCACTTAAATGGTACTATTTCTCCATTACAGATCCCAGATTTTTTGCCCTGGGGTCAAGGAGGCAATCAAGATCACTGAAGGACACAAAAACCTTGACAACAGACGGGGCTCGACTCCATGGTTGAGGGATCACAAAGTCCTCACTTTTCCATGGACACCGAATAATCCACCAAGGGCGAGAATCCACACAAGAAAAGGACCTGAAAGCCATGGCTATGAGCACATACTTTGAGAAATTTATTTAAGCCATTTGGGTAGACTAACGAACATCAGTTTTCTGAATGTGGAGTTTTTGGCTACGCTTGTGTTTCTCTGTTAGACCAAAAAAATGTTTGTTTGCCGTAATGGAGGAAAAAATATAGGGTTTCGGTCGGTCAGTAGAATTTTTGTTAAGATGAACTTCACGTTTTACTCGAAAATGAACATGCTGCTATTTACAGCTTTTTCAATGAAAGAAAGATCTTTTATTTTATTCGGTGTCTGGTGCCCCACTGACTGAAAGGAAGTATGCACACAAGGGTCTTAGTCCAAGTTTGAGACAAAATCAAATTGAAAGTTTTAGTTTCAGAAGCAAATATCATTTCCAAGACTTGTGATTATGATGGCAGGCAGAAGGAAACCCACACAAAATAAATCACCGGTCTATCTTAAATCCAAGGGGTGGTAAAATAACAATTTTAAAAGCCAGGGGATAAAATTTGTATCATTAAAGGCTTCAAATGTTAACTCTGCTTTAAAGCAAATCCTATATAGCCTTGGCGAATGTAGCAAATCCAGTTTTCTAATACACAAAATTGGTCTTTTTGTGGTTTCGTGTACACCAATACACTTAGGGGGTTTATACTTCACATTGATAATATTAAACATACCTCTTGCGATGTCAAAGTATTCTGAGTTATGATAAAATCATTGACATTGCGAGTTGATACAGATTACAATGCAGACTTTAGGATGAGCAAGCATGATTTTTAAATCTAAGAGGGGCACTCTGAATAGTTAGTATTGTTTTTGAAATCTACAAAAACAGGGGTGTAATTGAGTTTGGGAAAAAAATCCTGAAATCAGAAAAAAATCCTGAAGAATCACACCCCTGGCAAAAAAGCATTTGCCATCAAGTATTCAAAATGAAACCACTGAAGATGCTAATAACCATTAACGACCATTAACCTCAAGCCCCATACAGAATCTATACTTGCCATGAATGAAAAGAGATTAGTACCATTTCATTGAATATAAAATAAAATATGTAAATGTCATCATGTCTAAGGGCCCTTTACTTTTTTTTCTAGTTTATTATAATATCCTTATATACTCAAAAAAATTTTCGTTTCTGATCATGCATTTTGATTGTAGGGCCACTGTGTAAGATTGTCTGTTGACAGGACTGAAAATACAAATTAACACCATTTCTCTTCAGGGTAGCGGGGCAGCTTAATTCCAAAAGCCAAGATGCTAGGGAACATTTCAACTGATTTTAATATGCAGGGGGGGACAAGGCTCTCTTGGACACAAAATTTTCCTTTTCATAAATAGAAGATAAAATTTCAAATATGAAAAATATAAGAAAAATTCAGATCATTTTCGGTTGGATAAGACAAAACTCTGTTGCTACTCACTAGCAATTTGGGTCAAAACATTCTCTTTGGGAAGAACAATACAGTGCAGATTGTGTGCTTCTATTTACAAAGACCATAAACATGACACCTAATGTCATACTGCCCCCAAGAGTTGAAAAATTTCTTAAAACTATACATCCCATCACACAATGTGGATTTCTTAATATATACTCCCTGTCAAAAAATGCCCCCATCATAGTATATTTTACAAAGATTAATAAACTATGTTTATTTTATAGAGAATATGGTATGATTTTGGGAACCAGTAACTTTCTTTAAGACAAATTGAAACAAAGGCGATACGCATTATTTTAAGTGGAAGAACGAGGCAACAGTAAAGAGAGTACCGTTTCCCAAAATCATCATTTATTCTCATTCGTAAACACTTTAACCTTTAAGGTCATCTTTAACCACAATTTCGCGATACTTTACGGCTTAAATACAACAAGAAAGTGCTGCTACCACCCAGTGGCAACAATCAAACAACCAGTGAACGCAACGATCTATGCAACGAGACTCAACGTTGGCCCGTGTGCGAACATACTAAACGAGGTACAATGGAGCGCTTACAACCTAAAATACGTCATACGCAGCGAGTACTACCTGGGTTCAATTGTTTGAATTGAACCTAGGCATCAGCCTATGAGATTGCTTACATTTTCACAGCTGTTTTAAGAATATATCAATAACGTCTTGTGTGGCAGTTATCAAAGCTATCCATGGACCACATTGCAAACAAACATGGCAGTCATTCATAAGTCATGTGTACAAGCTTGGATAAGCCTTGCAGTCCTCTGAATGTTCTGACTCTGTATCCGTTGCTATCTGCAGATAAACTGCCATTAATCTGGTTGTCATTCATTGTAATAGATATTAAGAATGTCAATGGACATTCCGGGCAAAAGAACGATACATTTACACACTATAAGCAGACACAGACATACACGTTGTCCCTCACTGCAGCGAAAATACTACGCAGTCAGGGTAGTTTTTTTGACTGGGAGTATATGTGCCACCTTTCCAAATTAATTTACCATTTTTGAACCCCTTTATATTACGCTAGCAAAAATGCAAATTTGATCTGAGTCTACATCGTAAGCAAATAGAAGGATAGGAACTACAACTTTTCCATATCACAATATCAGAAGATAGCCAGATACGTTTCATTCAGTGTGGTATTTCATTCAGACAGGTGTTCACCTGTATATTGCATTCTTTTTTTATTTGTTTTTTTTTATGTCAGGGGCTAATTATGGCCATTAACAGCAGGAATCTAATTAGTAACGCTGTCGGATTGGCGCCAAACGAGTAGCGATTTAAAGGTTGCTTGTTCCGATCGTCTTAAGGACCCCCCGATTTACCCGAACGTAGGTATCGATTTGATATCAGATGAAAGGCCAGATTTTTTCATTGTAATCCTGAAATTTGAGCCTCAAATCCATTTCATTCCCAAGATATAACAAAAAACCGCCATTTTAGTGGTTAACCACCATATTCGCCAGTAATGAATAGGGCTATGCAACATGCATTATGCATCTACCATCAAAACAGCAAGTTGTTTGCCCACGGTTTACTGGTGGGGTGTTGTGCAAGTGCAAGGCTCTCATATCAACACAATACACAAATCGGAAAAACAAGCACTTTAAACCTACCTTGAAACTCTGCAGTCCTGGTTAGTTGCTACATGAGCAGGAAAGGGCCTAAGGCATTACAGAAGCCTACAGGCAGGGAGAGAGAAATGATGTTCTGTGAGAGGCCGTTGGGACCTTGGGACTTCACAGGCAAGGTCATTGAGACTGATCAGCGCCAAAGGCGAGGGTATAGTTACTACTATAGTGCCCGATTATTTTCTCGAGACAATCCTTGCGCATAAGCCAAACAACGCGACGACAATTAATACTTTAACAGAACATCTTAACCAATTATGTATCACTTTGTGAGGACAACATGCTCCTGGTATCATATGCTGGTGTACGCTCAATTCTGTCCAGCATTAAAGGTGCAATTCGTGGTTCTAGGACCTTTTGTTTGATTCAATTGTTCACTAGATATCCTGAGAAGGGCTCACAAACTTTTAGTTGATCCCAACCTTGCGGTTTTGTGTTATGACAAATGGTTTGTTTACCATCAGTCCATGGCCAATGCTGCTATTAATTGTGTAGTTTTTAAATACCAAAATTGCGAATTCTTCCAGTTAACGACCCCGAATTTGCAGTAATATTAGGTACACATGGATTACTAATGTTGGGACGGTTCTTCAGATGGTATAAAAATCTCAACTTTTTTTAGGTAGAGGTCGGGGGAGGGGACAAGGCTGTGGATCACGAAATGCCACTTAAATCCAGTAACTATAGTGATTGTTGATTTCCCAGTGAGCTTCAAACTAATAAGCAGAACGGAAGTCAGGCCTTAGGGAGGGTTAGGTTTGGAGTTGAAGCGGAGCTTGCATGTGTGTCATTAATTGTGGTCTTCACTAAGTGTATGTGACCAAACAGCACACTTTTAACAAAATTTAAAATTGATTGGCATCGGGTACACAGCATTAAGCACCAAATTAAACTAAACTTTTCCTGTCTTTGTTATGTGGTATATACGTGACTGATGTTGCTTCGACCAACAGACTAATTAAATTACGACATGGAAATAAGAGGACAGCCAACTGATAGACAAAGTTTATCCAATAACATGATTTATGGTGTTGTTAACTAACCAATACATATTTTAGATGTGCCTAAGATTTGTTACTGGGTGGAAATTTCAATATAATAAAAATCTGATGCTGCTTTCCTGAATTACAAGATTACAGGATGATTCAAATTATCACATGACCACGAATTTTAAAAGAAATTCTATCAATGACTCAAGGAATCTTGCCTTTTTCCCTCCATAAAAAGTTACAGGTGCTTTGTTCCGATTTGTCTATTGTGTTTTCTCTACTTCATTATGAGTCCTGACCTGCACATATACCCCATCAAGTCCCCCGTGGGAACAAACTTGCGGTTTGATGGTATAAGCAATAAGGCTTACTGTGCTTTAATATTGAGCATTAAAGGCCACTATCTGATTTGCTAACTTCAGAAATCGAAAAAAAATCTTCAAAATTCAGATCTTTGCTTGTATTTAACAAGTTAGGTGGCCTACCTATACCCTGCAAATGATAGGACCAGAAGCATCCTAATAAGGACAAAATCTGACAATTTTCATTAGTGTCCGTTCGGACACTTACTATACACATAATTGAATGAATTCGTCTCTTTTGAAAATGCAGTACTACGAGATTTCTACAAACTTACCCTTCCCTTTTAAGCTATTCCTGGCAAATTTCAGGTATTTTGATAATCAACTGATAGTGCTTTAACCATAAAACAGCACTTTTTTGTGTATATCTTGGGAATAAAATGAAGTTGAGGCTCTTTCATCTGATCTCAAATTTCGTACTACTTCCGGGTAATCAGGGCGTATGTCCTCAAAGATGATCGGAACATTTACCTTTAATTGGTATTACATGTTGAATTTTGATCCCCCCTGGCCCTTCCCATGAGGGATGTTGTGATGGCATGTACCTTGCCTGTTTACTGTCCTCTATTGACACCCAAAATGGGCTCACAAATGAAATAATGCTCCTTGTGTCCAATCCCTAATTAAGTATTTTTTTCCAATTCACTTTCAAGCAAGAAAGGTGTGTCCATTAACGTGGGTGGGTGTAATTAACCATAGGTCAAAGGTCATTGGTAGTCAAGAATTCATCAGCCAGGGTGATATACCAGTTTTACTTGCTGAATTTGTTGACACTTGAAGGGGGTACAACTCGACTAAGGTCAACCTGAACACTGCAGTGATAGCCAAATTGACACTTTTAGGGATATAGAGAACTATTTGGGCCTCATCCAGCCCCGAACCCCCCCCACTGAACTAATTTTATGTATCCCTATTACCAAAGTTAAGAAGTTTTTTCACTACTTGTTTTGTCACTCAATTTAAATATGTTCTCCAATTTAGCCCTTTAAATCCTAGTCATATGGGGAACCATCCCCAAATCACTGACCTAAGACTAGGCTTGTTGGACTCATTTTAAAGCATTTTTCATGCTGATTCTGAATATGATCTTGGAAATGCAGTCTGAAATTTCAGAGGGGAAAAAATTCAAACTGCATATTCAACATATTCATCTGGATGACCTTACAGTGAATTACCTATGGTATTAGCAGATATGTCCGTATTGACAGGACAACAATTACAAGCAATGAAAATATCACATGATATTTCACATTAGTGTGGTGGAATATCAGGGAATTACACTGTATACCATCTAAACATTAAAGAGACACAAGAACATACATCCAGAAAAATGTGCCCTTCATATATTAAAACCAGATTTTTTGACATATTTAGAAAGGTGCGGGGGGGGGGGGGGGGCACTCACATATACTCACTCAATGACCCTCTTTTTTTACCTCAAATTACCCATTCTTTTCATTAGTACCCATGACCCTCTTTTGCAGTAAATCCCCATTTTTTTTCAAAATAAATTTAAACTTCTTGTGAGATTTTTGTAGCAAAAGCGTAAAGTCAGAGCAATTGTACAGGTATCAAAGTGTACAGGTTTCCCAGAATAGTTTTAACCAGGCCCGTACGCAGGAGGGGTGCGGGGGCTGCGGTCCCTCAAATTCCCACAAAAGGGGCAAAATGTGCACTTTTTGGCTGACTTTTTGATAAAACATCCCAAAATTTTAACAAAAGTCTACTTTTTGATGGGGGAATGTTCACAATCCAAAAAAGGATCATTTAGAGGGTGGATTGGTCGCCTTTTTAGCAAAAAAGGAAAATGTCCACTTTTTTTTTAAGTCCGCACCCCCAAAAATAAATCCTGTATACGGCCCTGTTGTAACCATTATGTTTGAAGTGACACAACCTCAACTGCATAATGGCTTTAAATGTCAGCAAGATGCATGTATAGTTTTAAAACACATGACAAGAAATTTAATGTAAAGGACTTAATCATAAAGAGCTATTCTCTTTAAAATCTAACAATACATTTTTTGTAGAAAACAATTTAACAGTATTTTATTCTTTTCCAAAGATTTCAACTTTGCCTTGTATCTTATACTGAATTAATTATCCATGCCTGATCTTTTTATCTTAACAATTGTTATTCCAGCTAATATTGTTCGAACTGATTCCGCATTGATTGCTAATCATTATGTTTCTGCTCGGGATAACTACAAAAAAAAAACGGTACAGAAATCATTTAGCTTCCTGTTATGCAAGGAAAGTATTTCTATAATGCTCGCCTTGTTGGCACGCGAAAAAACAACCACAAGAAAACAGAACACGATATTGCACATGACGTCATGCATCTCGAATTCGCATGAACAACCTTGTTCACACTATAAATAGGCATGAAAGTCAGAGTTAAGAAGCTTATTCAGCATGATTGTGAAGTTTGTTTTGTGATTATTTTGAACTTCTTAATCTGGGTATTCTGCAGGCATGCTTGTTTCTGTTTACATTACATCTTAAAGGCTTTTGCCCCAGTGCTCATAAAGTTATTGCTTGTTTGTTTGGGTGTAGTTATTTTGAGGCTTCTGACAGTTATATGGTTATGCATGTTGCTTATGCAGTTATGAGGACTATTTGAAAGATGTGACAGGTTCTTTAGTCATTGATGCTATGTTATAAGACTATTTGAAAGCTTTAACCAGTGCTTTTGATCTGCTACGGGTTTGTGTTTGGAAGTAAGTTTGTTTTTTACCAGGCGCGGATCCAGGGACGGGCGGAGGGGGCGCACGCCTCCTGGTAATTCTGCCAATTCTTGCAAAATCACCCATTTTTATCTCATTTTGGACAACTTACAGCCTTCAGCCCCCCGGTAATTTTGACGTTTTTTCAAATCATGGATCCTCCCCGGTTTACAGCACATAAGGTTCTTGTTTTGTTTTCTGTAGTAATAGATGAATGAGTTTGGCAGTTCCTTTAAAGCCTGACTCAGAGATTTTGAATATTTATTTTTTGTAGAATACTAAAATTGTCAACTAGAACTGAAGATATATACCTAAAATGCACAATTCCAAACTTTGAGATGCAGCAGATTTTTCGTTTTGATGCAGTAACATTTATGTAAGTTTACATGCCAGAGGATACTGTGTAAACAAAATTTTGGATCCGGAATCATACAAATTGATGAGTTTATATGAAGGAACGTCAATTGAGCTGAGTATGCACACAGGATTAGTATATGGACAAGCATTGTGTATATGCCAAAAAAACGATTTGTTGAAAATTGAGGGCGCCCTCCTCAGGAGAAATCCTCTGAGTCAGCCTTGAAGGGTCCTTGCATGCAGCTTGCATTACATTATTGATTGCTTATGGTTTGGCATTTAAAGCAGGCCTTGCATGAACTTTTCAAAAACTGCCTGCAAGGCTGGGCTTTGGCTGTTAGGTCTACATTTTACCATTTGACTTTCAACTTCTCTGTGTTCAAAGGGACATCTCACAGTTTACTCCACCAACTGGGGGACTGCCTACGCATGGCCGAGTGAGGCGAGGGTCTTTGCGCAAGTAAACAGACTCTGTACAAACAATATGTCACTTTTATGTACCATCTCAATTCATTCGTGTGTAAAGACATCATACCTTACCTTACAATCTCACTGCATATTAACTTCAACACTCTTGATTTAGGGAGGGGGGTGTGGGAGAGGGGGGGAAAGAAAGTGACAATGACAATGCGCTTTCATGCCTATAATTTTCATGCAATAGCTGACAGTAAATTAAAGACTGTAATAGAATCCCATATTGGTAGCACATCATCAAAGGTCATTTGTGTTGAGCCCCTTCCCATCCCGATCTAGGTGGCCTATGGCAAGGGCAAAGATAGCCTAGACAAACAGAGCCCACAAAGCTCGTTTCACTAGGCAGACCATTTTGACTGTGCCCTTTTTAAAACAGAATCACCTTAAAAAATTATACTTCATTAGTCATTATTCAGTGTTCTATACCTTTGAGGATTCTTTATTTCATATTGTCTGTCTCAATAAAAAAAATGCACACATGATTTTTAAACAAAAATCTTCATAGCATTTGCAACATCACGTCTCTACAAGTACTATTGTACCCCCCCCCCCCCCAATAACACCAGTAAGACCTCATTGCTAGTTCTAATGAATCTTTATCTGTGCTAATATAAATTGAAATCAATCTTGACAAAGGACTTCTTAAAAAGAACCTGGGCATCAAATGACACGAGTATTGTCTCCCACCTTACATTCATACATTACACGTTATATATGAGACTTGAAATGATTGCTTTTAGCTAATAAAAAAAAAAGGGGTTATGGTTACCACAGTGCATGGTTTGAAATGTGCTTGCTCAACCCAAATTGTTTGCTTGGATTGTACAA
The DNA here is from genome assembly GCA_023653785.1 of Ophioderma brevispina. Lineage (NCBI taxonomy): Eukaryota > Metazoa > Echinodermata > Ophiuroidea > Amphilepidida > Ophiodermatidae > Ophioderma > Ophioderma brevispina. The sequence continues at coordinate 99,258 of JAMKCH010072791.1, read as the reverse complement.
TTCGTAAGGGTATAGAACAAATGAATTAAACTATATGGCATTATGGCATAATTCAGCATCAGATAAAAAATTGAGCATCAATGTTACAGTAGCTCATACAGGCAAATATACAGCAACCACGTGAAAGACGTTGTGAAAACTGACACACAATGTTGTTGCCTTCTCTCAACAAGTCACAATTGTTTATTCATTTTTGTGTCACCTTTTGGGAGAGAGATGAGAAAGGAACAAAACAAGTCATTAATTTAAGCGTGATATTGTCATCAGGACGCCTGTCAGGGTGGTGGAACTAAAACACAAACAAGATTATGGATCTTGTTTATTCTGCACTGCTAGCTGTGAACCACAATCCGATGTTTAGTGTAGATTTTGACACACCAGCACTTATTGGTGGGAGGACGGTTATGTCAAATCTTCCTCAAGTACTTAATTTTTTCACCATAGATTAATTGGTGGTTTTTTCCTAATTAAAGTATAGTTATATGAAATGGTACCACAACTTATCCTTGGTTTATATGCTAAAAATGCATTTCCACATTTTTCATTCTCCTGCCTCATCGCTGCTTTATCCCTTTAATGCATATATTTGGTCCTTTTTTTCTTGACTGCACTTTTTGCAATTCAAACACATGAGAAAACTAATGGTAGGTAGGCAGGCAGCAAAAATATCCAATTTGATGAAAAACACTGACAGAAAACTTAAAAATTCATTTTCAATCACTAATGGAAATCGTACTGAAATCAGTAGTGAAACTAAAGCAAAGCAGGAAAATATACAGATAGTGAACATTTATTGGAAATTTTCAACTTCATTTGTTATTGCAGATTAAAGAATATAGGGCAAGTGGTCACAGCCCAAAATAAACATTAATCTCACACATAAGACCTATATTCAAATCCTCTTGATATTAATTTTATTAACACTGTGGACTGTACAATTCAACAGGTGGTCTTTTATCAAGGTAATGTGAGGAAGTAAGAATAAGAGAAGCCATAATTCAAGTGAACTTTTATATTAGTCACTCTGAACCTTCATTGAGATCCAAGGCTAAGTGACAAAGCCTCACCCAATTCATAAATCGCCAACACCCACTTTAGGCTCTTACAGAGCCATTGACATTACTTGGGTTCTGCAGAGGGCGCCCAGCACCTATTGTAGTTCTGCAGAGGCCTCAACCACTCATGTTGGCTCTGCTGGATCTCCCAACCGCAAATGTGGAAGAAATCCCCTTTTGAAAAATATTCACCCCTCCCCCAAAAAAAGCTGGTTGACAGGCTGTGCACTAACCCCCATAGTGCTCAACCATAACTGCACAAAGAGCACCCATGCAGGTGAACACCCCGAGAAAAAACCTGTAGAGTTCACCTCTATGTAGGTAAGATATACCGAGAGTTCAAACTGATCTAGTAATTAACAAGGGAAGTTAGTCTTACAGGAAACATACAGGATGCAATCAGATTAAAAACAAGCTAGCGTGGGATATGTTTTTACATCCATAGTTAAAGGTGCATTCCGCATGAATCTATCGCCTCACACCCATCTCACTGCACAAATTGGCTTAAGTGCAGTGGGTATGTTCCAATCCGAATGCAGGATCATCTCAAAGAAATTACAAAGAGCGTGGCCTTAGAAGACCTGTGATGCTTGTGTCCATAACAAGCAATTATATATTCAACTGCATTTGTTATACTTTTTCAAGGAAATCTCTGAAACCATTCATAAAGCAAAGCAGGTTTTAAACCTTAACCTGATTATGAGAGTTATGAGATGAACCTGGGATGATATCAATACATCAATTTCTAAGTGCATGCTTATTAAAGGTGGAGTGTTCGATCGGGTCCCCCAATGACCGATGAAGTAGTATCAATTTTGATATCAGCTGAAAGGTCGTCTTTTTCTCATTGTCGTCCTGAAATTTGAGGCCCCTCAAATCATTCCTTCCCAGATATAAAACAAAAACACGCGTTGTGTAGTGGTTACCATCATATTAGCCCGTATTAGCACAGGATTGAATACGGCTCTGCAATATGCATTAATTGCTTCTACCATCAAACCACAAGTTTGTTTCACACGTATTACTTGAGGGGGCATATGAGCAAGCCATGTTTCTCATATCAAGTTAGAGACACAAATGAACATTAAATCGGAACAAGCACCTTTAATGCCACCGGCCAAATCCTAAATTTGTCCATCATGGCAAAATGATGAGAGTATTGATTGTTATATGGTTGGTTTGAATTGGTGAAACTTTTAGATATGAAAACCATTTTTCAATGCAATATAGATTTAAAGAATCACAAGTCAATCCAGAAAAGTGCAACCCAAAACTGGAGTTTTTTACATATTATGAATGCTTATCAAAGTCTTAAATCAGCGCTGAAATAAACTGAAAAACAACCACGTTTAGTATTATTAAAGGAATGATTTTGATTGTGTTAAAAATGTTTTGCCCAAAACCTCTGAAACATTATTGGTGGGTGCCTCTACAATCAATCAATCCAATTACAAGTTTGAGAAATTTGTATCCTCTGAAAATCTCCTTGTGTCCCTTCTGAGTATTGTGTATGTCCCCCTTATACATCATTGATGGAGAATGACCTTGACCTTATTTCCAGGTCACAGGTCACTTTTACAACAAGATTTTCCACACAATATATCAAGAAATTGGTTTGGTAGATGCATGACTCCATAGAAGTCTACATCAGGGGTTATCCATCTAGAAGGACCCTCGTTACCCCCACTGACCTAGCCACCGAGCGCGTAAGAGAGCATTGCGCTCCGCACTCGGTGGTTGGGTCACAGGGGGAGGGACACCGGAGGGGGAACGAGGGTCCTTCTAGATGGATACATCAGGTTTGGATGGAGATGAACTGTGACCTCATTTCCAGGTCCAATAAGATTTTAAGTATTTTTGCCATTAAATGGCCTCCTCAAACTTGACTCTAGATGACAATACCATTTTAGGGCCCCTTATGAAGACTATTTGAACCAAGTTTGATTATGACTATATAGTTGAAAAATATGAGATTATAAGTTGCCATTTACCTCAATTGACCCAGATGACCTTTGACTTCAAGATCCTTGTGATCACCCCTAGTCCCTCACCTAAAAATGAGCGTTACCAAAGTTTGGATGAAAGTAAAATGACAATTGTGATATGACCGTCATTTTTTTTATGAAACTAACCACAATGGCCAGACAAAAATAGTGATTCCATAATCTCTTTCTGAACAGGCAGAGATGAAGGCACTAGAATAACAAAATGTACCTTTAATATAGGGACTGTTGGGTAATATTCAGAACTTAAAGGTGGCATGATACAGGAACTGAAAGGTTCTATTATGGTGGTGTTGAAAATGATGGGTTGTATGTGATATCAACATTATATCCATTTATACTAACAGGGGCGAATCCAGGATTTCTCAATAGAGGGGGCGCCCAAATTTTCCGGTCTTGCTGCGCTCGCCGGGTAGACCCATTTTTTTTAATCGGTTCGAAATTCTGATGGGGGGTTAATTCTACACAGCGCCCGACGCCCAATACCATCAGTCTTGGGGATCTACAGGGCGCCTGTGAGTAAAGATCTACAGTGCGCCCGGCGCGCCCTGTGCTCTGCAAATATAGGGGGCGGAGCCGGGGGCGCCCCCCTCTAAATCAGCCCCTGGCTTAAAAAAGGCACAACTTTGTCAGCATGGAGAAACTAAGTCTACATAAAATTCAACTAGTGGAAACAAAGATATATTGTTATATCTTTCCCTGGAGACGACTAGGCACACAAATGTTGTAAAAATTGATTTCCACTGGCCAGTTCAAACCAACTTCCATGTACTACGATATGCTAACCAATGAGCTAACAAGCAGGGCGGGTTGTAGGCCAATAGATTAATAGATTAAATACAAGAAATTTCCTATTTATGAAATGTGCCAGTGGCCGCATTAAAGGCTTGACTAGAGAGATCTGAGGAGGACACCCTCATTTCAAAGAAGAAATGTGTGTGTTCATATAATAATGCTTGTCCAAATAATAATCACCACGTGTGGAATAGCTAGGCTCAAATCGACAGTCCTTCTTATAGAAAAATAACAACTTTGTTTTCAAAATTCCAGATCCGAATTTTTGTTATACACAGAATCCTATTGAGTGCAGGGTTTTGGACTTGCAAATTGTCGACAAACCTACCCCCCCCTCGTTACACCAAAAACGCATAAACCATTCTATTCAAAAGGATAGTAAAATATTTAACAAAATGTGGTTGTGGTCCAAACTTTGGTGTCCGGGGTGTTTTTGGGCAAAATCACGTTTTGAGCTAAAACTTTACGATATCATATTTATTATTTCTTAGCAAAACAAATTTTTAATCATCATGCAAATACTATCATCTCTGACATTTAATTTTAGATTCTGTCATACATATAAAAAGGGTCTAGAATTTTACCCCAAAATCAAGCCCCCTTTTCCTAAAAAGCATCCTTTTCATCACATTCCCAACAACGAGTCTTAACCGACCCTTTTAATTTTATAAACCTATAACAAAACAAAAAGGATACCATACAAATAAGATTGTAATATTTTTTACATAAAAAAACATAAAAATAATAATAATTTCGCTTAACTTGCTGCCAAATTCATTTTTCGTCATAGAAATCATCCCTGCCAAACACCAAATATTTCAACCACAACCATCCTTTTCTAAATTTATATATTTATCCTTCAATAAAGGTGGTTGTGTTTTGTTGTACGGTGGCGAGGGGTAAGGGTTAACTCAAACCTAGAGCACGTTCAGCCCGGCCGTCTCGCTATATGGCACATTTTCCTGCATCAAACGACAAATCTGATTCATCATCAAAACTTGGAATTGCGTATCTTAGATTCTATCTTTTGTTCTAGTGGACTTATTTTTATTATTCTCCAAAAAATATATTTTGAAATCGCTGAATTAGCCTTAAGTACCATGGGGATAAAATGCATCCATATTAGACAAGTCTCAAGCAGTATACCGTATAATACAAATTTGTAATATTTAGAGCGGCACTGACACATTTTCAGAAATATGAAATTTTCTTCTTTCCATTTTGCTCGCAAATGATAGTCCCTAGTCCTTGGAATAATAGAGATATATTTTTACACTAAAATAACATACCCAAAAAGCAGCAAATTGAAGCAATATGGCAAAAACATGAAAGAAATAAAAAAAGTAAAATTTAACTTTTAAGTTTGCCGTAACTTTTAAAGGTGCATTTCATGATTCCAGCACCATCTGGGGGGGGGGGGGGGTTTATTCAGTGATCATTAATATCCTTGAGAAAAGCGTATTACCAAAATTTGAGCTGATCCCGATTTTGCAGTTTTGTGTTATGAATATTACTCGTTTCCCCGGTCCCATATAGGCTACTATGCTGTAATTTCTGTCCGTTTACGGACAAAAATACAAAATTGCGTATTTCTTACAGATACAACCGAATTTTTGCATGTGAGATTGGGAAAATGTGGATTACTAAAGCTAAACGGTTCAATGATATAATTTTTTTTTTAGGTAGTCAGGGGGACGAGGCTGTGGATCACGAAAATGCCCCTTTAATCAATAAATGTGTCTAATACATGAATAGCATAGACTTCTTACTCATTGATATTAAAAAACCACAAAGGTCAACAGGGTGCATGCTCGGTGATAATCAATTCTGCGTGTTTTTTTTGTGTGTTACATACCACTTTCACGTATCTGCCTGAAGTTGCCGTTGACATCATTTATAAAATTTTTCTGTTTACCCTAAGCGCGCTGATTTGGGCAAAATCATTTAGTGAGGGCCTAATGTATAATAAAAGCTTTATAACCATGCAAAAATAATAAATTTTTAAACCGAGAGGACGCACTATTTTTCAATGTCCAGTGTCTCTTTAAGAAGCCTGTCCCACCCATGTAGACGCACCTTCGTACTGGGCTACAAATTTATACAGTTGTTTTAATAAATATACAGTGGAAACCCAGAAAGTTGTGATTTCTGTATTTTGCTGTTATGGATTTTTTTTCTGTAGCCATTAGTACCAGTACGTAGATTGACCATTCCGAGGTGGACATCTTAAAATTTGAATAAACCCAGATTTTTACAATTTAGTCACATGCTTGGAAAATTTACTTCTAACATAAGACATCAATGTTTTGATATATTTATCTCAAAATTAGAGCCAATTATGTCATTTGTAAAGCCTCTTTACAACATTTTTATTATAAATTGCACTCGGGGGTACTCAGATTTTGGTCTGAAATGTGTGGGCTGAGGACTCAAAATCCATTTCTAGGGTCATTTGATAGAAAGGTACCCCATGTCTAAGGATTTAGAATCCTTTCAAATTTCTGGGGCTTTTTCCTGAAAAAATCTTGGGCTTTTTTAACCATGTTTTGAGGTAGTTTTTGGGGGAAATGGGGACACGATGTTAAGGCAGTTCTCATAACTTTACCGGCAAACCCGGGGGTCTACGGATAGTCTATAACTATTATATTAGCATATGGATGCTTGAAGAACCATCAGTGTACTTTATCCTTACAAGAATTCTAATGAGGCAAACTAACACAAACCCAAAGAGCAGAAACTATTAGGTACATCAATCACGTTTAACTTTCCACTTAGCAGTGCCTATTCGTCATGATTCATAACCTCTGTCCAAATATACAGGCTACCATGTCCATGTGAAACAGGTTAAGAGAAGTTTTTATGTTGTCCTTAGCTTTGTTGATCCAACCAGCTCCCTTGTGGATTAAATCTAATTTCTTAGATACAGGACATTAATCTACATCTCCCAGAAAGAAATTGCTTGATAGGTGGCTTTCAATTTTGATACTTTGAATATTAATCAGCTCATGGAGTGGCTCCATTTTTTTTTAATGCCCGGGAGGATATGGAGGAATTCAACCTTTTGTCAATTGCATTTCCCCTTTGCTTCCATTCAAATTGCATTTTCTCATTACTTAAAGAAATTTCTCCATTTCATATAATAATATGTTCATGGTTAGTCCCCCCTTCTCTTTGATGAAATTTTCATGTGTCCCCCCTCTCACTCACAAAACTTTTTCACATCCACCCTCAAATCCTCCATTCCACCACTGGTATAAATAATGATCCTCCTTAATATTGAAGGCCATATAGGAAAGTACCTGTGCCTCTCCTTTAGGCGAATAAAGTCTATGTTATTTCACTATAATAACCCGCCTGCGTTTATGATTTTCTCAACACCACGTTTTGAGATGCCTGAATCCCTAAACAGTTCTTCTGGTTGTGTTTTGTAAATCATGATTTTTGCCAGAAGTTTGTGATTTTTTTTTGGTTTTCGCCCATCGCTGATTTTTTGCCAAATTTCGTCATTTTCTCTGTCTGGGGGGGGGGGGGTAACATTAGGAGGAAATTGCTCCCCCCCCCCCGCCCCCGCAACCACACTGAACTTTACTTTTTTTAAGTCATACTTTTTCAATAGGGTAAAGAGCAGAAGCAGATTTTTATTAGCGTTTATTTCCTTTTCTAATTAAATCACTTGTGTTAGTAAATGAGACCATTTTCTGAAAGGTGCTTGTTTTTTTTTTTTTTTTTCCGATCGTATTTGAGACCGCCCCACCCCCTGATGTTAACCGGAAAGTAGTATGGAATTTTTTGATATAAGATGAAAGTCCCGTATTTTTCTCATTGTCTCGCTGAAATTTCCGGCTTTCAAATCCATTCTTCCCAGATACGTTGCAAAAAACTGCGTTTAATGGTTTAAGCCACCATGCAATTTAACACGGAGTGAATAGGGTGTTGCCTATGCATTATTGTGCCTCTAGCATAAAACTGCAACCTTGTTTCCCACAGTAATTAGTGGGCAGCTTGTGCAAGTGTAGGGCTTTCATATCAAGTAGAGAACACTATAGACAAAAATCGGAACAAGCACATTTAACTCAATTTCAAACCATATGCCCGGAAGAACATTTTCAACACCAAAATTACTAATTTAAGTATTAATTGTTTATATATAGGCTTTTATTGAAACTATAATTCACCCTTAACTTGGATTTGAATCACTAGATGCATAAACAGAGTACTATTTATAGTTAGTGAGTGTTTATTTATTTCACCTTTTGTTTGTTTTATCTTGCAAGTGCTTTTTACATTAAAGAGTGTGGATAAGGCAGGTGTTGTTATGATTGGTTATATAAGGAAATGTGCAATTTACTAAACAATGTGATAATTACATAATTAAATCAGCTTCCTCTCTTTACCCTATTCAAAATGACTTTAAAAGGAAAGTGTGACCTTTCTTACCGAAAGGGGCACATATCCAGAAGTTCATAATTTAAAACCACAATCAGTCTATTATATTATCGTTACATGGCATCAACAAATTATATACTGTTCTGCATGGAATCAGCAAAAAATGACAATGTAAACATTTCAATCTACCATTACCCACTTCAATCTACGATTACATGTTTTGTAGTAACCTTTATACAAACAATGAATGTTTGTGAGTGCAATGAAAAGAATATTTTGTTGGAGGTGGTAGGAGGGCAGCCCCCCCCCCCCATGTGGGGAATTTCCACCCCCCCACACCCCCTTGAGGCTGTGGATTGGGTGGTGCTCCTTTAATCCTAACCAATAGTCCCTGAGACTATACCCTAACTACAGTAAAACTACCTCTAATTGCATCCCATAAAACCTAATCCAAGCTCACTGCACCATTGGTGACTGTGTATAGAAATGAAAAATGTTGGCATCTTGACACTATTTAAAAATAATTATACATAAAAATTGTTTTAATGACAAACTATGAGATTTTGAAACAATTTTATAGCATATTAATTTAATATAGTTCAACTGAAATTAAATATAGTCACCTAAACTGCTTAATTCCAAAGTTTCAGGTGTATCTGATTTTTAAAAATTTTGATGGAATAAACCAAGCTTTATGTAGATGCAAAAATATAATTAGAAGATAAAACTAAGTGGAGCATCCACAAGAAATCTCTGAGTAAGCCTTTTATTATTTTTTCATATATGCTAGTATTAAACTATTTCATCTAAAATTTATCCTCCCCTGTTGTGGACTTTGCCTAAATCTTGCACAGAGAGTATGCATTTTTCAAATTAAAAGTGCAACAAGAGATTTTGAGGCACCCAAATATTGTGTCATAATAGTAATTTCATATAGAATAGACACTCCAATATATTTCTTACCTTGTATTTGTCTACAGAAATGCCTTAAAAGAGAGGAAAAAGGTGATTCTGATTTGCTTATATTTCAATATAAAACATAGGCTGAATTTCATATTTGCTCCTATACGAAATTAGAAATTTCAAAATGTTTGTACTAAAGAAACATTTCTCAGCATAATCCTTTCAGATGGGGTTATTGCTGATGGAAAGCTTTACATCAGGGCAAAAATCAGTACTTTTTTAGGGACATCTGATATGTGAAATATCTCGTTGCTCCTTTAAGTTAACAATTTTTTTTTTTTTTTTTTTTTACAATGGGCTATTCCCTTCCCCCCCCCCCCCACCAGAAGGTTAATTAGGTGGATTTCCAATAAGCTCAAATTTTCCACAGTGGCAGTCCAGATTTCAAATTACAATTTTCATCAACATCTCAAATGCTTTCAACCAACAAATGGGCCATTTTGTTATGTGGGTTAATTGCAATTATACGCAAATATAATGCAAATAAACTTTCTTGACATATCAGGGGAGGTGGTTCTAAAGGTAGAGTCACTTAGAAGACAGCTCCTGACCCAACCTCTTCCCAACAACACAAGACTACAATTTCTTTCAAAACCGGCTACAATCGTGTTCAAACTTGCAAAATTTATTTACAATTTTTATCCCGACCGGGGATGATTAGTCTGCAATTTTCCCCACCGTCAACAAGACAGCATCGTGAAATCAACCTCCAACCAAACCAAATCTGAGTACCCTTCCGATAACAGCCCTATATAATTTTGCATCAAGTCTTGTTCTCATTAGAACTGACTCTGTGAATTTAACCATAAAATATTGATAATAATAGCCCCTTTCATCAATATCCCCAATGTAATCAACTAAAAGTGCCCTTTTTTATGATATTGGTTGATATAGCAGCCAAGTAGCATAATTTCTACACCATTAAGCCTTGTTCCTGTTAGAACTGACCACTTCTCTGAATTAATAGCAGTAGCGAGGTGAGCTGTGTCATTTGCTTTCACACGTTGCTATTATCCATTCATGCTTGAAATTTAAAGAGTAACAGATGCAAACAAGTATCAGTAATAAAGTGGCCGTATGGTAAACAGTGTGTTCAGGTACAAGTTGTTCCAGCAACTCACAACCTTATAAATCATTGAAATAGTAAAAAAATCAGAACAAAATAACCCCAATTGCCCAAAGCTCTTTTTTTGGGGGGGAGGTGAGCTAAGGTATAAGCATCAATAATGCAAGAGAATAAAAAAAAAATGAAATACATTTTTACTTAAATAAATCAAAGATAAGTTGACAATTCCAATGAGACCAAAAACACCAAATAGTGAAAAATGAGGAAATTGTTCATACCGTCTCCAGCAATAGAACATACCGAGCTGTGGCGTCTCAAAATCTACACTAAACAGCTGATTGTGGTTTACAACAGTACAGACAATGAAACAAGATCAATAATGTTTGTGTTCAGGTCAACACTGTACTCACGTCAGGTGCCCAGTATGTTGTCTCAATCGGAATTTTTAATACGCACGTTATAAATTACAGAATCAGATAAAAGTACTGCCTTGTTAAGAGCCAACCACTTGCAGGTTATGTTAGCATATCCATGGCCAGTAACAAAAATATCAAAACATGAATTTTGATGACTTTTCTCAATGTTTTGGATCAGCAAATCACTGCTTATCCCTTTAAAGAGACCCTGGCCCTTTGAAAAATAATGCGCCCTCACAAGATTTTTCCAAAATCGATATTTTTGCATGTTTTAAAGCTTTTATATACAAAAGCCCTCACCCTCAAATGATTAAGAAGACCAATCAGCTTCCTTATGGGTTAAACAGAGGTACTAAAAATGGCTTTTAACACAAAAACAAACGACGCGTATGCATTTTTCCCATGCTATGCACACTGTTTGAACCGGTCTATAAAACCTTTGTGGTTTTAATATCATGAGTACGATCAAAAATATTCATGTAATTATACACATTTGGTTGATTAAAGTTATGGAAAACTTAAACTTTGGCCTCAAATTCCCTTTAACCTGGAGTTCTTTATCCTCATATCAATGTCCCTAGCTGTTTTGGGTCATGTTATGATAATATAATCATAATAATACCGACTTTATATAGCGCTTTTCCATTGGATACAAAGCGCTGGGTTGCCTATTATTATTACGCTGCTTAGGAAATCGTCACAATTCATTTCGCATTCACCTAGGCGGCAGCCGGCCAAGCGACATGCCGATCACACTAGGATATTGTAAATATCCCCCATAACAGCTACCCGAATATCGCTTGGGTCAAGAAGCAAGTGAGGTAAAATGCTGCCCAAGTGCACAACACATTGGCCACAGCGGGGGCTCGAACCCACAACCTTTTGGATCATGAGTCGGCAGTCATATCCACTGGAACACATGTGCCCCCAAATTTTATGTGTAAAATATATCCTCTGTTCTTCCAATTGCCTCGACATCATTTGAGAGCAAATTGAAGAAATTTCATATTTGTGAAAAAGTGCCAGCGCCGCTTTAATGTATGACCAAACACACCAAATAGTGAAAAATTAGAACATTTGTCTACCGTCTCCCGCAAATGACATACAGCGATGCGTCTCAAATCTTACACTAACTCTGATTGTGGTTTACGCTATTACAGAATAACAAGATCAATGATTTGTGTTTCAAGGTCAAACTGTACAAGTCATTGTGCACAGTATGCTTTATCTGGGATATGTGATAGGCATTGTAAGAAATTAACAGAATCAGATAAAAACTAACTACTACTTACTGCCTTGTCTTTTAATGCCACGGATTTAAAGCCATCACTTCAGGTATGTTAGTCACAGGGGGCCCATTGGTCAGTACAAAAATCCAAAATGAATTTTTGAGATGATTTTTTTTCAATGTTTGGGAATCAGCACATCGCTGCTTCTCCCTTTAAAGCAATAGACCGCACATTTTTTGAAGAGCACCACCAATTTCAAAATTTGAGATTTTTGCACAGTTGTGTTGGTAATTGTCTTGTAAACTAATACTAAACTAATGCTCAAAAATGTGTATTAGTCAGAAAAGAAGCGATTTTGTAAAATTGGAATCGGGTCCCTGATGGTAATTTAATAGCGGAGCTGTAAACAACAATTTTATGTCGCGTCATGATAAATGTGTCATCTCATAAAAAAGGTTTGTTTACTGTCATTAACCAAGCATCCGGAAATTTGGGGTGCTCTTAAAAAATGTGCTGTTATTGCTTTAAAGGGGCTTTTTCCCGATCGTCTTTGGGGACCCCCCCCATTTACCCGGAAGTAGTATCGATTTTGGTATCATCTGAAGGCCGTATTTTTCTCATTAAATTGTCTGAAATTTGAGCCCTCGAATCCATTTCATCTCTAGATATAAACAAAAACCCAAAAAACCGCCATTTTTAGTGGTTAAACCACTTTTATTAGCACAGTATTGAATAGGGCTTTGTTTGGCAACATGCATTTGAGTCTTACCATCAAACCCGCAGTTTGTTTCCCACGGTACTTGATGGAGTGTAAAATGTGCAAGTCCCAGCTCCCATATCAAGTACGACACATCCACATGTTGGGGGAGCAGTGAGCATGGCAAAGACTGCTAGAGTATAAGCCCAAAGGTCAAAACAATCCTAGTCTTTGGCTTTCATCAATGGCGGATCCGGATTTGAAAAATGTCAAAATTACCGGGGGCTGAAAGCTGTAACGGTCCAACATAGCTCAAAATGGGCTGATTTCACAAGATTGCAGAATTCCGGGACGGGGCGCGCCCCCCTCCCTGGATCCGCGCTGTTCATGATCACTAACAGAAGCATTTATTTACCCATACCCTCATTTTCCTGTCTTACTTTAAGCGGCACTGGCACTTTTCAGAAAATATAAATTCTTCAATTTGCTTGCAAATAATAGTCTAGGCAATTGGCAGGAATAAGATATTTTTACACATAAAAATAACATACCCAAAAGCAGATAGGGAAATTGGATATGGTGCTAAAGACTTCCGTATTTGTAGGCTACTTTTAGTTGTGCCGTAACTTTAATCAACATCTTAAACATCTTAAAATGTAAAGCTTTCTTGGTTGAGGCCGCTGTTTAATTCGTTTAATTGAACCGGTAGTACGCTCTGCGTTTGAATTATTTTTTAGTTTGAAGCGCTCGCGTCATACCGCGGTTTTGCCTACTTTCGCGCGCTCCTTGCCCGTTTCGTCTCGTTGCCGTATGATCGTTGCGTTCAACTGGTTGTTCGATTGTTGTCACTGGGTATGGCAGTCCTTCTTGTTGTATTTAAGCCGTAAAGCATCGCGAATTGGGTTAAAGATGACCTTAAATGATAAAGAGTTTAAGAATGAGAATAAAGGTATGATTTTGGGAACCGGTACTCTCTCGTTATACGACTAATTGCACCCGGCTACACCATTATTTTTGCCGTGAAGAACCGGCCTCCGGCCTCGTTCTTCCACTGTAATAATCATGGTATATCCTTGGGTTCAATTCGTTCCGTAAAGAGAGTACCGTTCCCAAAATCATACCTTTATTCTCTAAATGTGCTATTACATGAATATCATAGACCTCATACTCATTGAATTAAACCACACCATCAAACAAGGTGCATGGTGTGAGATTTAGGCTTAAAGGGATTACAGCGATAAGTCGAGCGAATCGAAAAAATGTGGAAATGCATTTTTTAAACTATAAATCAGGGATAAGTTGTACAATACCATATAACTGCTTTTATATTGAAACGAACCACCAATAGTGAAAAAAATGAAGTATTCTTTAGGATATTTGTCATACCGTCCCCGCAAATAGACATACGGGCGACGCATCTCAAAACCGACAACTAAACGCTGATGTGGTTTACACTCAGTACAAAATAACCAAAGAGTCTATTACTGTTTGTGTTTTGAGGTCAAACTGTATTGATCATGTGCACAATATCACCTGAAAATATGTAATACATCGGGAAGGCTTTTTTGTCTCAAGTCGGATTTTGATACGCACATATAGAAATACAGAATCAGATAAAAAGTATGCCTTGTTTTTTAATACACAGATTTCAAGCCAACCACTTGCGTTATATTCGCATATCCATGCAGTAGTAACAAACATATAAAAATATGAAATTTGATGATTTTTTCGATGTTTCGAGTTAGCAAATCGCCTGCATAATCCTTTAATAATTTCAGGGTGAGGCCTAATGTATGTAAGAGATTTTTATAACCATGCAAAAATATCAATTTGAAAAATCAGAGGGTGCACTCTTTTCAAGGTGCCAGTCAGTTGTCTCTTTAAAAAGTTGAGATTTCATATCATAGGCTTCAGGGCTCCTTCCACTTTTCATAATTTTTCCTGGAAGAAACTACAACTCCCTTGGTGGTGAATAAGGTGTCACCTGCAAGCGAAATCAAATTTAGGAAATTCAGTCAGATTTTGCAGATTGAGTGTTCTATTTGAATACAAGATGTTAATTTCCCTAAAATAAATTTTTTTAAAGAAACACTGGTTAAACTTAAAAAAGCATTTCCATTTGGCTGGGAAAAATTATGGTAAAAAAAAAGAAAAAAATAGGGAATTTTTTTTAAAAATAAAGAAATAAAAAATATCGCGGGTCTCAGGAACTTGTGTTACCTGCGTTGCAGTTTGTGATGAGATGCCCATATGACCTTAACCTGGATATGGACCTTTGACTCATAAAGAGGGTTGCATGTATCTCATAAGCCAATTGAGGGCATTCAACTTTGACACTTTCAGCATATCTTACTTGACACACAGACCTTTGACGTTGGTCTGTGACCTTTGACCTCACAAATAATTGAGGGTTCCTGTGGTTGCAAACTTATCATTCAAGCTTGGTTTAAAATCCATTGAAGTATGAAGACAGGGCCCTTAACAAGGATAAGCAGCGATTTGCTAATCCGAAACATTGAAAATCACAAAAATTCCATTTTAGTTTTTGGTTACTGGCATGGATATGCGAACAGAAACCTGCAAGCGGTTGGCTTGAAAAATCAGTGTTTTAAAAAAGCACAAGCAGAGTACTTTTAATCTGATTCTTTAATTTCTAATCGTGCGTATTATCAAAAATTCGACTTGGATCAAAAAGCCTTTCTCGGTGATAATCCAGATTTTAAGCCGTGATGTTGTGCCCCATGATCCATACAGTTTGACCTCAAAACAAAACATTATTGCATCTGTCTATTCTGTGCTAGTTTGCAACAACAATCAGCTGGTATATGATTTTGAGAGTCATCGCGATGTCCTATTACGGGGAGACGGTTTTGATGACAAATTTCCCAAATTTCATTGTTTTTTCACTATTGGTGGTTGTTTCTATATTAAAGCAGTTATATGGAATTGTACACACGTATCCCTGATTTATAAGTTAAAACAAATGCATTTCCACATTTTTCGATTCTCTCGCAATATCGCTGCTAATCCCTTTAACTAGGGGAGGGACAGTGAGGGGGATGCCTCCCCCCAAAAAAAAATAAATCAAAAAGCCCCCCCAAACCCCTAAAAGAGTTGAAAAGATTTTAAAAAATAGGCAAATTTTTTTTTTTATGTTTTTTTTTTGTTAAAAAAAAAATTGCCCCCTCCCCTTTAAAAATCCTGATTACGGGCCTGTATGCAGATATTACAGGCAAATGTTAACCCTTTTTCACAACAACAACAGACATCAACAATAGACATCAACAGTAGACAATGTGATCCCTATATGTGTCTTCCTGCCTTAAGGCAGGCGACACAAAACTAAAATAAATTATACTGTCTGGGGGGGATTTAATACATCCTCGCAGCGGCAGTGTTGAGAAAACAGTATAATAACACCAGCCATGTGTAATGCAATAGTATTAACCGCTGATTATTCATTCATATACCATGCTCCACAAACCTTGAAACCACAAAATTTATACAGGCGGCAAACTTTAACATTACAAAGCGGACCTTCAACATCATAAAGCGGACCTTCAACATCATAAAGCGGACCTTTGTCATTTTTGGGGGGGTGCGTCGCACCCCACTGGCTATGGCCCTGTCTCAAACTATAGACTAAAACCTAGAAATAACATATTTTTACACATAAAAATACCAAAGTACAGCACACATGTGGTCAAATATATCTACACAATTTTAAGCCTTTATTGTAGGCCTACTACAATTTCTAATCAGCAAATGTGTTCAAATTTGCTTATTATGGGAACATTTGTTTTTTATGGGAACATTTGTTTTTTGGGGGCCTTAAATGTCCAAAAGTGCTACATCATGATAAAAGGGTTGGGTAAAATCCTAAACAAAAATCCTTTTTCACTGAACAATGTCTCATTTTAGATTTACAGCATGCATGTGAACCACAAAATGTCATCAATTTTGATCTAAAAGATCAAACATTCAGTATGCCACATCTGATTACATTAAATATAATGAATAGGTCATACACAATATGGCTAATATATCATAATTTGTGTGGATGTGACAAGTTTGATAAAGTCGGATAATTCCAAACATGCTATCCCGTCTGCTACGTGACTTGTACAAAAGTAAGATGAAAGCATACCACAGTCATTATCACAGGTGAACATGCTACGAAATCTATGAGCTGGTTTCATGGTATTGTGTTATGTCATACTTACTGATTTTAATGCTGAGAAACTAATTGTCAGAAAAGAGAAGTACATGTGGCTGTATCACATGAATAGGCTGTTCCATTTGACAGTTGCACCCCACTAAATTATTTTACAGAGGGAGCACAGATTTCAAATGGAATAACCATTGGGTAAGACATTTGGGCATGAAATGTCAATTATACAGAGTGAATCAAAAAAATTGTGCATGAAAAAACACAAAATTTGACCCTGACAGTGACATATTTACTCAACTGTGATGCAGTTCATGTTTTCATGATCTGCATATTTTCGACTTTCTATGCTGAAAAAATGAAGGAATTTGGTGAAGAAATGAGGTAGATATGAAAGATTTTCACGGCTGATCCATTTTTACCCCATTCCAATGGGATTTACACAGTTAAGCTGGGTTTTCAGTTCCATTATTTGTCTGAATATGATGACAAATCTTTCTGTATCAGCCGTGAAAATCCTTCACATCTACCTCATTTCTTCACCAAATTACGTCATTTTTTCAGCATAGAAAGTCGAAAATATGCAGATCATGAAAACATCAACTGCGTCACAGATGAGTAAACAGGTCAGGGTCAAATTTTGTGTTTTTTCATCCACAATTTTTTTTTATTCACTCTGTATATGCAGCAACTCAATTTGCTATGTAATTAAAAAGGTGAAATTTCACACAGGGCTGTCAAGGGAAATTGTGGGCCTGGGTGGAACCTTGGAGTTACAGGCCCCATTCATGTGGGTCTCAAAGACTAGGTTTATTCCATTTTTACGAGTCCTGTAATTCTTTGTTTTGTTTAGGCCCCTATAGGACATCAGGCCTGGGGTCAATTACCCCTTTAACCACCCCCCTCTTGGAGGTACTGTTCACACCCAAAAAGGTCATCTGTCATCCCCAGCACCATTTGGAAAGAGCAGTAATCTTTAAAATTAATAAACAGAGGGCAGTATAATCTTATCATTTAAAGAACAGGCTGTTAAATAAGGTTTGAAAGACATTGATGTATTAAAAAAACAATATTGATCAAGTTGTCAGAAAAAAATCATGTTAATAATCTTGCCAACAAGAAGGCCACTTTTATTTCTTTTTTTTTTCTTGGGGTCATGTTTATTTTCCCTAATGTCACCCCATCTCCCCACCTCAAGAGGTGGTGCCCGTGGTACATGTCCCCTTTCCCCCTAGCTATGCCACTATCATTTGCTAAATAAATTTCTAAAACCAAAAATACTTGTGAAAGTGATATAACTAAAATTGAATCAGTAATCACTTTGTCGGCATGCATAGTCTAAGAGCACCACCAATATAATAATATCACGACAGTAAGAGCAGGATGAAACAGATTTAAAAAAAATTAAAATGTGAAATAAAAAATTTGAATTAAAAGCCCAAATAACCATTCATGCTTCATTGCTGGCTTTGAGAATGAAGTATGGTGAAATCAATGCCAGCTTAGTATTTTGGCTTTTAAAGAGGTCTTCACCTGCTCCATAGCCTATAACAAAAGGTGTTAGTTCCGTAGTATTTCGTCATTTAAGATCAATGTAATCCCCTGGCTCAAAAGTCTTGGCTAATCAAAGTGTACCCATACTTTTATGCATTACATATAAAACATGCATGTCGTTCTTTAGATAAGAAAGTTCTACAGAAATTTGGAAGGCTTTGCCACCCGGCAAGATGGCCGCTAAATATAATCCGAAAGGTGGAAGACCTCTATTATTTGTAAGTATTCTATTTTACATTTAAGACACATCAGTGGATTATTCCCAAGAGTGGTGAATAATATTGAAATTTGCAGGAATAGCTTAAAAATGCAGCGATAGTCTGTTAGAATTCTCATTAAGTACTTTTTCAATGAAGAATTAACAGAAAGGAAGAAGACAAAGAAAACGGCCAGTCAGTAGTATTTAAATATACAAATCTCCATGAGTTATGTGTTGTAGTACGTGTCCGAATCAGTAGCGAGCCAGCTTTTTTTCAGGGGGGCAAAAAGGGGGGAACATATAATTTCAGGGGGGCAAAGCATAATTAAATTGTTAATTAGGATCGTATATGGCCTATGTAAATCACTATTTTCAGGGGGGAAAGAGGGGGCAAGATTCCCCACGGGGGGGGGGGGGGCAGATTTCCCACGGGGGGAAGCTGCCCCCCTCTGGCTTACGCCACTGGTCCGAATGGGGCAGTAGTAATGACGAAATATTCGATTTCGTCCTTGTTAGATTTGATTATGGCTAATATTATTGACAGTTTGTTTTTAAGATACCTGTACTTGTTACAAACATACAAAATCTGATTTTTTGATGATTTTTGATTTTATGATTATCAAATCAATGATAGTGTTTTTAATTGCCTTGATATTTGTGGTCTAATCTTCTTACTGTCAGTGTCAATGAAAACCCTAAAACCAATGAACCTTTAAATCATACAGTTGAATGGTAAAGATTCTTGAAAAGGATGAATATGGAAAGTAACAATAACAATATTTAATTTGCAATTTTCCAGTCCAAATTGTTACTTTGGAAAATAAACGTTTTACAGATAGGAAAGGGAGAAGCAGCGATTTGCTGTTCATCAAAAATTTTTATTTTAGTATTTTGTTACTAGCGTTGGGAGCTAATTTGGATTTTGTGTGAACAAAACCTGCCAATTGCTTGGCTTGAAATCGTTGTATTAAAAGGCAATGCAAGTAATATTTATTTGATTCTGTAATTTTATAAGTGCTGTTCAAAATTCCAAATTGAGATCAAAACAAGCCTTTCCCTTGTGAATATCACATATTTATAAGCGTTATATTGTGCACAACTGGCCTTGTACAGTTTGACCTCAAACACAAATGTATTGATCTTGTTTATATTCTGTTGTATGTGTAACCGGCTGTTTGTTTAGTGTAGATATTAAGACTCCATCACTTTGTCTATTTGCAGGAGACAGTCTGACAAATTTCCTCAAATACTTAACACTAAGTACTAGGTGTTTTCATCACATTGGTGCCGGGGGGGGGGGGGGGTCCAATGGGACCACATAAGGAAACCCACTTCCTGAGGGGAATTTTCAAAATGACAAACTCATAACACCTTTAGGGGTCAAAAGACAAGGCCCAAAGGGGCAGTATAAATGAAGTTTGGGGTTATTCCTGGGAAATTAGGGGCAAATCATTGTTTCGAAAGGTGTTAAAATCGCTCAAAAAGTTGCATGATGTTGCCACGACCTTGCTTCCAATTACATAGATTAGCACACAAAGATTGTTTACCATTTTGTACATTCTTGATATTTTGTGGGGTCGTAGTAAGTACTACGACATGTACTTGCATAGGTTTATTACAAGCAATGGCACACAGTCGCTGGTGATGAATTGCTTCTTTTAAGCCCATAGAGGGTAATATTTTTCTGATTATATCATTAATTTGGTTTCTGCTAATGAACCTACTAAGCAGAAACATATTCTGGCAACAGGGGTTGCTATAGTTTGTCTCAATCTTAAGTTAAAGTGGACCATCATCTGCGACTTTTATGTTGCGCAGCCTTGAATCCACGCGAGCTATGCTTGGAATCATAGCATGATACGGCACGCGAATAAGGCGGCACGATCGAGACACTAGTGGGAATGCACAGACGCATAATGACGTCACCTTCAACTTGAGGTGAGACAGATATAATTTATAATTTGAAAAATCACACTTCATTGGTGCAAGGGGGGTTCCTAGGAGGCAAGCTAATTATCTCATTAAGAGCAAAGAAATTTTAGTAATTTTTTTTTTATGGAAAAGAAGTACATCGATAGGGTACACAATTAACAAAAAATTAAGTTAGAAAATATCTTCACGAGCGAGAAATCACCGAAAAACCAAATCTGGGTACTATGGACCCCTTAGGCACTAAGTGTTAATTTTTCCCTATTTAGTGTTTTGTTACTACATAACTAGTAATATAGAATTGTATATAATCATTCTTTGATTTATAAGCTAAAAAAATGCATTTTCACATTTTTTTATTCTTCTCGCATTATCACTGCTCTCCCTTTAAATAATAATATGCTTTCTCACTATTTTACATTGTAACATTATTGTTCAAAATGGAAAACATTGTTTTTGAAATATTAAACTCAAAATTTTAAACAGTAACAACAAAAATACATAAAATACCATTTTGATTTCATACAAAAAACCAGATCTCTTCAACAAATCACCACAAGTAGGAAAATAAGAAAACACAGCTTGAATGAGCCACCAAAAAGATTCTCTTTACAAAATTCAATCATTTTAAAAGACCAATTCAATTCCAGCTAGACCTTTGTAAATGTACAGCAACCTGTAAAGCACTTGAACCATCAAATTAATGATCCGTGCAGACAACAAGTGTGATCCATTAAAGGCCATGTACTTGACTTTTCAAATGCAATAGATACGACCTCTTGGGGTTAAATTTCAACCTTGTACTTGGTGTTTCCTTGTGAACTGGGATTTCACACACTGCAGGTAATTTAATTGAAGAAATGTTTTATTTTTCTGTACAATCCTTTTGGGAAATATGCTTTAGCAGTTCTTGCTATCTGCCAAAGATATCACAGTTTACTATTTACTGCAGATACCACATATTACTACTACAGATACCATATATTACTATCAATTAACAATATCCATCTTACTATCTTCTGAAGATAAATCTTACTATCCACTAAAAATACCATAAATTACTGTCTACTGAAGATACCACATCTTGCTATCTGCTGAAGATACAACTTGCTATATAATGAAATACCATATCTTGTTATCTACTGAAAATACCAATCTTGCTATCTACTGAAGATACCACATCTTGCTATCTACTGAAGATAACACATCTTGCTATCTAGTGAAGATAACACATCTTGCTATCTACTGAAGATAACACATCTTGCTATCTACTGAAGATAACACATCTTGCTATCTACTGAAGAGACCACATCTTGCTATCTACTAAAGATAACATATCTTGCTATCTACTGAAGATAACACATCTTGCTATCTACTGAAGATAACACATTTTGCTATCTACTGAAAATAACACATTTTGCTATCTACTGAAGATACCGCATCTTGCTATTATTGCTCATTGATATTAAAAACCACAAAAGGTCACAGACCGGTCAAACAAGGCGCATACCATGAGTATCAACTCTGGCATGAGTTTTCTTGTGTTAACACACCATTTCTGCATTGTCTGCTGAATTATCATTCTGTTTACCCATAAGTGCACTGATTTGGGCTAACAATTTCAGGTGAGGGCTAATATATATAAAAGCTTTATAACCATGCAAAAATATCAATTTTGAAAAATCCAGAGGGCACAGTATTTTTCAAATGTACCAGTGTCTCTTTAACTCACCTATAAATAGCAGTCTGAACTTTGGGCACACCTTTTGAATTTAAAACTGTCACTGAAGAAACACAACATTATCACACCAAAGAACAAGCTAAATTCACCATGACCAACATTTCAACTATCACTTTCCAAACACTTAAGTGTATAAGAGAGGGTCCACATTGACCCTGGCCCAAGATGTTTAATTTTTTGCACGACATGTTTTAACCCTAAATTATTCTTTCCCAAGATTGAATATAATTGGCTAAATATCAGTTGCATAGTTTTGTGGAAAAAAGTCAAATCAGCCATGGTGTCATGTAATTAGTTAGGATGAGGCCAAGATCACAGATAAGGAACAAGATAAGACTACACCCTGGATCAAGGAGGCCATATGTATGAGAAGCAGGGGACAAAACACCATGAACAAGGATGAGGGAGCATACAAACTAGTTATGATTTATGACCAACTCATCCTGAAACAGCACCCTTCGATTGTGGCAACGCCATCTTTGCACTGCCAGTTTTTACAAGAGTCAAAATATTTCTAGTGAGTACAATTTTTCATTGGATCTGAATCAGAACTTAGTAATATATTGAAGAGCAAAAACATCTCCAAATGCGATCGACCACATTATGTCCTATGGGGCAATTAGGTACACATCTTTGCATCTACTATCCAAACACCTGGACCGGTTTAACTCAGAATTTGTAATCTGATGTTTTTGGTGATATGCTTCCATATGAGTGAGAAAACATTAAAAACTGGACCATGTTTGAGTCACCAACCTTTAACTCTGAGGAAAACTTTTTGAATGTCAATAAGTATAAAATGGAACTGAAGAGTTTGTATAAAATACTATGGGAAGGTTGTATAATCAGGTCATTGGCAAATTGGACTGAGAAAAGTGAGCAAAATTCAAAATATTTAATCAATTTCAGACAAGAAGAGGAATCAGGAACTAATGGTTATTACAAAGCTGGAACTGATATTCTCTTAAAAATGCCAAAGATATTTTTGATTAGGAGAAAAATGTTTTGGAATTTGTACAGCTCTTTTCATTTTTATATTTTTGGTAACTCCAATAATATTCCTGAGTTAAAAGTGCAACGAGAGATTTTGAGGCATGCAAATATTGTTTCAGAATAGTAATTTCATATAGATTAGACACTCAATAGATTTCTTACCTTGTATTTGGCTACAGCAATGTCTTAAGAGAGAGAACAAAGTGATTTTGATTTGCTTATATTTCAATATAAAACATAGGCTGAATTTCGTATTTGCTCCTATATGAAATTATAAATTTCACAATTTTTGTACCGAAGAAACATTCCTCAGCTTAACCCTTTCAGATGGGGATATTTTTGATGAAAAGCTTTACATCAGGGCAAAAATCAGTACTTTCATTTTTTTAGGGACACCTGATATGTGAAATTTCTCGTTGCACCTTTAAATGATGATCTTTAAAAGCAGTGCAAGGGTTTGGTGACTAGAAAAGGATGTCTGGATACTGTGAATACAGTCTATAGCGAAACACCTGGCACCATTGATGGTTTACCTATATAATTTTATAAATGTTTTTATCCTCCTGAAGGCTTGACCCTGTTAAAGTAAAGTGGCACTGGCACATTTTCAAAAAATATGAAATTTCTTCAATTTGCTTGCAAGTGATAGTCCAGGACAGCCGCCATTGGAAGAATAGAGATATATTTGACACATAAAAATAACATACCAAAAACATTAATAAGAGGCTAAAGACATCCAGGTAATTTGTAGGTTAACTTTAAGTTTGCCGTAACTTTAATCAACAAATGTGTTTATTACATGGATATACTCAATGATCACAAACCAGTCAAACAGGGTTGGTGCTTTGGGAATCTTGTGTTACACACCATTTCAGTCATCTGCTGAATAAATGTTGCCAGAGTCATTTTATTCTAAAACCCTTCTGTTTACCCATATTAAGGGATGCTGATTTGGTCCTAATCATTTCAGGTGAGGGCTTATCTATATAAAAGCTTTACAACCAGGACCCTGCAAAATATCAATTTTGAAAGTCTTGAGGGTGCACTGTTTTTAATTACGTAAATTATTTTAATTACTAATTATAATTACTCTTTTCAGAATGGTAGTCTTTCTATTGATCAATGCAGTGGCATAATCAACTTCATCCCTAAGACAGATAAAGATCATATATACTTTTTTGAAGAATTGGCACCAATTTTACAATTGAACTATAGAATAAATATATTGTTTTTAACATTTGCCATTTATCTATCAATGTGTCATTAATAGCAACCACCACAAACAACTTTAACAGCCAATTGTGAACTCCGAATTTTGGAACAAAATGGTAACAATCCTTCAAGTTAGACTTCTAAATGTGACTTGTATATTAAAGGTGCATTTTGTGATTCGAGCACCTCCTGTTTTATTTATTGTTCACTAGATATCCTTGAGTAGTGTCTAACCGATCACCCTAATATCTTATATAATACATAAAAACCGATTACAGATTTTAAAATTTCAAAATCGGTTCATTCCGATTCCGATTTTTTCCGTGTACTTTTTTTGTGTTATCATCACCGTTTTCGACAGCCAAAAGCTGCCAGAAAGTAGCAGATTGATTTAGGTAAACCACTAAAACGGCGAAATAGTAAGTTAGGAACAACATACACACTCTTGTGTACATAAAATAATAAATAGATTTTGCGGTTTTGTTTCCCACAGTCCCATAGACCACTGTGCTGTAATTTCTGTCTGTTTATGGACAGAAAATACAAAGTTGCACAAATTTCTTACAGATATGACCAAATTTGCACTTAAAAGTTACACATGGATTACTAATGTTAAAGGGCATTTCATGATCCACAGCCTCGTCCCCCCGACTTACATAGAAAATGTTGAGATTTTTATATCATCTGAACCGTTAAGCCTTAGTAATCCACGTGTGCCCAATATTACGTGCAAATTCGGTCGCATCTGTAAGAATTCGCAATTTTGTATTTTCTGTCCGTAAATGGACAGAAATTACAGCACAGTAGCCTATGGGACCGTGGGAAACGAGTAATTGCTCATAACACAAAACCGCAAGATCGGGATCAGCTCAAATTTTGAGAATAAGCTTTATTCAAGGATATCTAGTGATTAATGAATAAAACAGAAAGTGCTGGAATCACGAAATGCACCTTTAAGGTATGTTGGGGGGACGAGGTTGTGGATCATAAAATGCCCCTTTAATAAGCTTTGTTTGTATAAGACTGTATCTATTTCATGAGTTACTATACAGTTGATTATGAATGATCTGTCCATACATCTGCCCCGGACGTCTGCCCGAACATTAACCTGCTGCACCAGGATCAGCAGTTAAACCTATACCTACATGTTATTAAAGGCTGACTCAGAGATTTCAAAATATATTTCAAAATATTTTTTGTGTAATAATTAAAAATATTGGACTAGAACTAAGGATAGTCACCTAAAATGCTCAATTCCAAAGTTTGAGATGAATCATAATTTTTGTTTTGATGCAGTAAATATTTTTGTAGAGTATAACAGTGGCATAGGATACTGTGTATAACAAATAATCTGGATTTGGAATTTTATAACAAAGTTGTTATTTTCTATATGAAGGACTTCGATTTGAGCTTAGCTATTTCACAGTGGTTAGTATATGCACAAGCATTTTGTATATGCAAAAAGCATGATTTGTTTGAAAATTGAGGGCGCCCTCCTTGGGAAATCTCTGAGTCAGCCTTTAACTGATTCTCACCTATCAAATGCCAGAATATGATCGTTTTCATGTTGATATTTTACTCATATTACAGCTCATACATGGGTGAATGACTATATAATTCTGGTAATTCAGTCACTTCAAAAGAATCTACTTAAGTATTTTGACAAATTTCACTTGAGAATTCAATTTGATTTCTACAAGTGTGCAAGGATCCCAAGGGACAATGTTGGAAAGAAAAAGATAAGTTCCAGTCATCTGTGAAAATGAGTTTGTAAATTTAAAGGTGCATTCTCCAATCATTAGCCTAATAGCCTTGTCAGCACATGCACCACCAAGGGCGGCGCCAGGGAGGTGCCCCCCCCCCCCGAGAGTTTCCCGAAATATCAAGAAAAAAAGATGGTTTAAGCAATAAATTGTGTAAAAATTGGGGTTATTTTACCTATATGAGGTAATAGTGTAATGTTTCACCCTTCCTATGATTTTTCCCCTCCTATGATTCTACCCTGGCGCCGGCCCTGTGCACCACACCAGTAAAAGGAAAGTCTTTTAAGACTTTTAGGAGAGTCTTTTAAGACTATATTAAAATATCCTACAAGCAATCTTTTAAACATACTAAACAGTTTGCCTGCATTCTGTTTAACTAATACAGAGACACCAGGACATTTCCTGAAAAATGCACCCATATTTTCAAAACTGGGCCTTTTTGGCCATATGTCATGAACTGGGTACAAAAAATGTTACACAGTGCAAAATGACCAAAAAGGCACCAATATGTATTACTCTCAACACAACTTTTATTCCTTACATGTAAACTGTATATAAGTATATATTTTTGGAAAGCTTATACTACAAGGATGTCAGATATGGCCAAAAGAGAGACAATATTCAGGGTGGGTAAAATTCCTATAGGGTGTAACATAAGAAAAATTACATATTTTGTCATTTTAATATACCTTGGTCAATTTTTTTCCTAAAAATGTGCAGGTCAAAACAGATGTGGATTTTGAAAGACATGACAAAGGCCCTCCAAAAAATAATGAAGGCGATAACTAATGTTGTTCTGTTTTGAACATACAGGGTGGTCAAATTCACTTATATTTTTGACAAAAAAAGGTCATTTTGAAGATTAACTTCTTTTATTCAAGTATACTAATCCTATATTTCTTCAAGAGAAATACATAGGATATGGGTTTCTGTCCAAAGTTATGATCAAATATTAAGTATACAGGGTGATCCATGTATATTATACAGGGTGATCCATGTATTATAAAGGGTCAATAGGCAATATTTAAAGTTGCCCTGTATTTACCATTTTGAGCAAAGATGACAAACCTATATGTAACTTAATAGTGTACAAGGGGCCATTTCTTACTTATACTAAGTGAAATTTGTATCCCCATAGCTACTAAACCTGTTTGCCATTTACAAACTTCATACTGAAAATGCAAAAATAAACGGATCGGCGGCTATTGAGCACATGATGTCTTCAAGGTCTTGAACCCTAAGTACAAGTGTATTGTTTTCATGAATCATATTACCCAATTTAAATCATGCTTTAGTTGTATGTATACTTCATGTATACAACCTTTCTTGTTTGACTTGACATACTCATAAAATGTCTCTAAACTCATGTGACTCCATACAGGTTGGTTGAAGATGACGTTGGTCATGAAATTAAATTACTAATGCTTCATTAGGCTAATTACCTTTTATATAAGGGATACCAATGTGTGATTAAAAGAAGAGAATTATAAAGATAATTAAAATCAAGTTAATCCAAGTTTCTACCTCGTTTTTGGGATATATTTTAGCACAGAACAGCCGAACATTCACCAAAAGTGATCAAAATTTGTACCTAATTAACATCTAATTTACTAATTAATTAATTACATTAATGGAACCTTAGTTTGTATCATGAGTTAGATCGAACATTCAGGACAGTGTATGTGCAATTTGAGCCCCACAAGTGTTTCACTTCTCTACTTATTTAAATTTATAGGCGACCCATTTTCACGCGTTTTGTGTGTAATGTCTATGGCTCCCCCCCCCCCCCCCCCGCCGGCTCCCCCGTCACCTCGCTGAAGGTTTTCGACCATAACTCTCATAATACTAATCCAATAGGCTGAAAATGGTTTTATCTTAAAGAGCAGGCTTCTAGCAATAAATAGACATCAAATTCTTTGAACAGAGTCAAATAGCTTAAGAATTAAGTGGAATTAAACTGAAAAAAAAGTTGGAGTGTAACAGATCCCCCATTTTAGTGTACCCAGTTCATGACATACGACCTTTTGCATATTTATAATTCTGTAACAAATGTAATAAATCACATGAAGTGAATAAGCAGAAAATGCCATCTTCATGAAATAAATGATTTAGTATTTTCT
Organism: Ophioderma brevispina; assembly: GCA_023653785.1. Classification (NCBI taxonomy): domain Eukaryota; kingdom Metazoa; phylum Echinodermata; class Ophiuroidea; order Amphilepidida; family Ophiodermatidae; genus Ophioderma; species Ophioderma brevispina. The sequence goes on along the minus strand of JAMKCH010072791.1, from coordinate 70,969 downwards.
GCCCTGCAAGGCAGAAAATCAAAGCATATTTCTCTATAGGGCCGATTAGGATAGCAGACTGGTTCAAAACTGAGTTCTTGGTTTTCTTTTCTACATGTTTGTCCAATAAACCATTAAAATGTTTTTGACAGTTGTTTTAAAACCCTGGGGTCACTTGTATTCAAAGGTGGAAATGATGCGTGAACAAGAAAACTCATAAAAAGGATCTTTTTTTCCCAACAGGCGATGTACGCACGTACATTGATTAGGGAAATGTGGAAAACAGCAAAATGTGGAAAAAAGGGTATGCTTTTCCTAAACTCTGAAATTGTGATGTATGTGTAATACTCAAATTAAGCAGAGATCAAAAAGATCAAAAATATTGTAAAGCAAAGCAAGATAATCAAGGTATATACGACACAACACATTGCTTAATTGTTTTCGGGTAGCAAAAACTTGACAAAAATAACTTCTTTATGTGCAAAACAGACAAAAATACTTGTTTAGGGTATGTTTTTTTAAGATCGCATGGAAATACATGTTTAGGGTGCCTTTTGGAAGTCCATGTTGACGCATCATATCCACCTTTGAATACAAGTTCCCCCCCCCCCCCCGGTTTAAAACCCAAATCCCAACCCCCTTGTTTGGTGAAATAGTACATATCAAGCTGGCTGTTGTGTGAAGCTAGATTGAATTTAGGTATGTTGCTGGATAGGATTTGGCTCAAAATATGATTTAGCTGATCCTTGTCACTGGCATTAGCTTAGCATTTTAGTGTGATTTATCTTTTACCCAAGTTGGCTCCAAAACCAAAGACAGGGCCTAGACTATGTGACAGTCTTCCCTAACCCTATCCACCCTGGTAGATTTTGTATAGCCCAGGTTATAACACAAATCAGCTGTTTTTAAATTAATGGTTTCCCAAATAAACCATCTCAAAACCACTGGCTTAAAGAGACACAAGAAGATTTCCGGAAAGTGGGCCCCAATTTCTTGTCGAAACCGGGATTTCTGCATAATAAGAATGTTTAGAAGTATATCAAAGCACACATGAAGTGATTAAGCTGGAAACGCCATCTTTACATAATAAAAAGATGATTTAGTATTTTCTGTCTTGCACAGGGCCGTACGCAAGATCTATTTGGGTGGGGGTGCCAGACTTCGAAAAAGTGGACTTTTTTGGTAAAAGTGGACCTAACCCCCAAATGGTCCTTTTTTTAAACTTTTTGAACATTTCAACACCAAAAAATGGACTTTATTGTCTATATTTCTCTAAATTCTGGACCTTTTTATCAAAAAATTCAACAAAAGTGGACCTTTTGCCCCTTTTGTGGAATTTGTAGGTATGACTGCAACTCCCCTCCCCCATGCTTCTCTATGGAGGTCTTTGAAAGCTTCTTGGTAGGTGTCCTTCAAGCTATCAAGTGCAAGTTTAGAGAAGTTTGTATCCTCAGAAAATCTCCTTGTTCCACTTTAAAGGTGCAACGAAAGATTTCAAGTCATCAGTCTTTTCTGTGATATGTAGTGATGTCATATAGATTAGATACTCAATAGATTCCCTACCTTTTATTTGGCTACAGAAATAATATAAAATGAAAACAAAAGGTGATTTGTACATATTTATATTTCAACAAAAAACATAGGCTGAATTTCATATTTGCTCCTATACGAAATTAGAAATTTCACAATTTTTGTTCCAAAGAAACGGTTTTCAGCTTAATCCTTTCAGATTTGGATATTTTTGATAGAGAGCTTTACACCAGTACAAAAAATATAATTTTCACATTTTTTAAGGACACCTGTTATTTGAAATCTCTTGTTGCACCTTTAAAATGAGGTTTGTTTTGACTCATTTGAATGAATTTTTCATGCTGACTCTAATATGGTCATAAAATGAATAATTTCAATTAAAAAAAAATCCAACAAAATTATTCTCTCAGCAACAAATCTTATATGCAGCATTCAGAGGGTTAAAATTATACTATGTGGGTGCTATTCCTTCCAGCGAAATAAGTAAAAACATATATTGTAATCATGCCAAGCACTTCAGTTGACAGCTTCTACCATGATCTATCCACTTGATGCAAAGGCTGGATATACTATTCTGTTGTCATTTTCAGTGATCACCATGAAATCTGTTGCTGTTATTGATTCTGACAGTGTCTGACAACAAATCTTTTAAAACAAACAAATACATGCATGTTGTTGATTGAAGTGCACTTCATCTTAGGTGCCAAAACACTTCATCAATTTATTCAGCTAAACTGGGCTATGCATCAGAATTGCTTCATGTTTACTAGGTAGCATGTACAACACAGACAAGTTTTATCTGCTTACATTTCTTGCCCATATGGGTTCAATTGAACAATACCTAATCATGTACATAATGCCCATTTCCCCAATAAGAAACATCAAGATAGTGCTGCAGCATGGGGTGAAAAAGATGCTTAGATTTTGAGCAACCAGGGCCGGAATAATAACATTTGCTATCATAGCTAAAATCGACCATTGGGTCATGTAGTTCATGAAAACGCATGATGATTTTTTTTTTTTTTTTTTTTTCCCCTCCCCCATGCTTCTCTATGGAGGTCTTTGAAAGCTTCTTGGTAGGTGTCCTTCAAGCTATCAAGTGCAAATTTAGAGAAATTTGTATCCTCAGAAAATCTCCTTGTTCCACTTTAAAGGTGCAACAAGAGATTTCAAGTCATCAGTCTTTTCCGTGATATGTAGTGATGTCATATAGATTAGATACTCAATAGATTCCCTACCTTTTATTTGGCTACAGAAATAACATAAAATGAAAACAAAAGGTGATTTGTACATACTTATATTTCAACAAAAAACATAGGCTGAATTTCATATTTGCTCCTATACGAAATTAGAAATTTCACAATTTTTGTTCCAAAGAAACAGTTCTCAGCTTAATCCTTTCAGATTTGGATATTTTTGATAGAGAGCTTTACACCAGTACAAAAAATATAATTTTCACATTTTTTAGGGACACCTGTTATTTGAAATCTCTTGTTGCACCTTTAAAATGAGGTTTGTTTGGACTCATTTGAATGAATTTTTCATGCTGATACCAAATATGGTCATAATAATGAATAATTTAAATTTTTATTTAAAAATACAACAAAATTATTCTCTCAGCAACTAATCTTATATGCAGCATTCAGAGGGTTAAAATTGTGCTGTGTGAGTGCTATTCTTTCCATTGAAATAAATAAAAACTTATATTGTAATCATTCCAAGCACTTCAGTTGACAGGTACTGTAGCGGGAAATTTTTGTGGGGGTTTAATTTTCACGCTTTTCGCGTTCGTGCAGCTAACCGCGAATTTTAAACCCTGTGAAAATGTTATTTTTACATTGACTTTAATATGTTTAAACTTGAATGCGCCAATATAAAACCCACTGAAATGTTAAAAACTGGTAAAATCGCGAAAAATTAACCCCGCGAAAATATCCTGCTATACAGTACTACCATGATCTATCCACTTTATGCAAATGCTGGATATACTATTCTGTCCTCATCTTCAGTGATCACCTTGAAGTCTGTTGCTATTATTGATCCTGACAGTGTCTGACAACAAATCTTTTACAACAAACAAATACATGCATGTTGTTGATTGAAATGCACTTCATCTTAGGTGCCAAAACACTTCATCAATTTATTCAGCTAAACTGGGCTATTTATCAGAATCACTTCATGTTTACTATGTAGCATGTACAAGACAGGCAAGTCTTGTCTGCTTATATTCCTTGCCGTATGGGTTCCATTGAACAATACCTAAACATGTTATATGCACCTTTCCCCAATAAGAAACATCAAGACACATATTGCCAAAGGATAATAGTCCAGTCCAATAAGTTTTGGACAGTGACCTAAAAAAAAGGGACAATAGTCTAAGTATCTATTAAATGCAAATACTGTCAAATGTAAATGCAAAAGAAAATGAAACACAAATGAATGACCTTAAATGACCTTTGACCTCAAACTGTATACTTCATCTTTATATCACTTATAATAATACATAAGTTTTAATACAAGTATATGAACTTGATCCATGTTTGAACTAAGAAGTTATGCTCAATTTGAATTCATGAACTAAAGCTCCTGATCCCCCAAAGCTTGTCTAAGTATGGTATGTGCCTAACCTAATGTGCAGATTTGATTCACTCTGAAAAATATTAGTACAAATGGGGGGAGCATAAATGGGGAGGGATGAAATTTTGAGGGGACTGATAATTTGTTCATACTTTTATATAGTAACACTCATTCACATAGGCCTACACTACAGTCGCTGCCAGAATTTCTCAGGCAAGCCGTATGCAGGCAATGTATTATGCAAATTAAATCACAGTATTGGCGTATGCCTCTTGACCAATTACAAATTGTGTGACAGTTGTCAAGAACTTATTTGCGCTTCCAGGTTGATGTACATTACACTGCGCATACCCCAATCTTGCCTGAGAAAGTCTGGCAGCGACTGTACGATTCTGTGATTTCTTCTGTAGGGGCAAGTAGTGGAAAGGCTGCTGATAGGGTGGGTGCAATCCCCCTGCCCTACTTTATGCTAGATGCTCCTGAGTAATAATAAGCAGATAGACATTACAACACAGTGGTCTATGGAGCGCTGAGATACCAACATTTGCTCATAAATCAAAAGGCACCACCAGAAATTTTAGAAATATTTCCCCAAGATATAGCTCTTAAAGACACTATCAGTGTTCACCCAAAAGCTTCAAAATATTTGAAATTTGCAGAATAGCTTATAATTAAAGGACAAGTCTGTTAGAATTCTCATAAGTTATTTTTGCAAAGGAAAACTTAACAGAAAAGAAAGAAAACAGCAGTGCTCAAAGATATGAATCTCCATTCAATTATTGGTTGTAGTAAGTGTCCGTACGGACAGTAATGACTAAAATCTATGATTTTGTCCCAAAGGTTGTTTCAGTCTTAGCATTGTAGGGTATGTTATGGCACCTATATTGTTACAGAAATGCAAAAAATCTGATTTGATGGAATTTGTTTATTTTCTGATTTTGCAAATCACTGATAGTCCCTTTAACATATTAAAAAAGAAGTTGTTCAGATCACAAGTTTCACTTTCAAGCTTACATTACCCAGACATCAATGAGACAAACTACAGCTGGCACCATGATCAAAATTAGCACTGTTAAATCATTTTCAGTAAAATGATTGCCTTTTAGCAGTCTATGAGTTCTGATATGTTCAAGCCTAGATGTTCACAGGTCACCTGATGTAGGTCAGTTTCAGCACTACAGACTAGCAACTGCCACTATAATTAATAGTGCATGTAGATGATGAATGAGCTAAGGAGTTGACATTCTTGACTTCTCCACAATATACCACTTATGATTGAAGAGCAACTACATTTGATGAGCACTCTTTTTAATGAATTCAGGGAGCGATTCCAATTCTCAAAATTAAAGGCACTATCAGTGATTTGCTCAACTAGGATATCGAAAAATCATCAAAAATCTGTTTTTTGCATGTTTGTAACAAGTTTAGGTATCCTATCATACCCCACAAGTTATAGGACCAAAAGCAACCTAATAAGGACAATATCAGATATTTTAAGTGCTGCAATTCAACTTCTTGAAGTTGCATTTCATGGTTCTAGCACATTTTTGTTTATGTATGGTTCTTTCGAAACCAAATCTAAATTTTGATGGGGTAAAGTTTGGGGGATGAAGCCTTCATGAAGGTGTTGATCAGGTCACTCACCTTTAAAATATCTCAAGGTTTGTATTGCATGGTTTTGATGAAGGAATGCTAATATTGGAAATATTAACCATGTGCTTACCCTCCAAATTATCAGAAGGATAAGATTGATCTAAGATACCACATCTTGCTATCTACTGAAGATACCACATCTTGCTATCTTCTGAAGATAACACATCTTGCTATCTACCGAAGATAACACACCTTGCTATCTACTGAAGATACCACATCTTGCTATCTACTGAAGATAACACATCTTGCTATCTACTGAAGATACCACATCTTGCTTTCTACTGAAGATAACACATCTTGCTATCTACTGAAGATACCATATCTTGCTATCTACTGAAGATACCACATCTTGCTATCTACTGAAGATAACACATCTTGCTATCTAATGAAGATAAAAATCTTGCTATCTACTGAAGATACCCAATGTTGTATCTACGGAAGAAACCACATCTTGACCTATTACTGAAGATAAACACATCTTGCTATTACTGAAGATAAACATCTTGTATCTACTGAAGATAACACATCTTGACTATCTACTGAAGATACCACATCTTGCTATCTACTAAAGATACACATCTTGCCTATCTACTGAGATGATACCACATCTTGCTATCTACCAAAGATAAACACAATCGTGCTATTCTACTGAAGATCCAGCAAATGCTTTTACTGAAGATAAAACATCTTGCTATCTATGAAGATACCATATCGTGCTATCTACTGAAGATAACCGTCTTGATATCTACTGAAGATACCATATCTTGCTATCTACTGAAGATAACACACGGCTATCTACGAAGAGATACCAATATCATGCTATTGAATGAAAGATACCATATCTTGTCTCTTACTGAAAAATACCATATCTTACTATCTTCTAAAGATACCTCATCTTTGCCGATCTACTGAAGAAACCATATCTTGCTATCTATCTATGAAGATACCACATAATTTTGGAATTAAGGTACATTGGCAATATATACACAATACACAAAAAAGGACCATAAGTGATATTGTATCGGGGAGGTCACATGGATACACTGGCATATGAAGTGTAAACCAAAAATTCTTCTTGTGTTGTAATAAACCTACTCCCAAATGATTGTGATACGACCCCCATAACTTATCCTAATTATTCCACTTGTATAATTATTTCACCCACATTAAATTGTTTATTTCAATATTAATCCTTCCAATAAATATGCAATATTACCAGGGATTAAAGAATTTGCACTCCCTGCAGGGTGTACAGTGGCATAGTAAGATATTTTCATGGGGGGGGGGGGGCGGAGGAGAAAACAATATTTGGGGGCATTGCACTCGCAATATATATGGCACAATTAAATTTTAAAGGTGGATGAACCAATCGACAACCTTGTTTCCTCCCCCCTGAATGCCATCAAAAATTGCGATTTGGTATCAGAAAAAAGTTTTACATATTTTCTATATACCACGTGTGAAAATTTAAAGCCAGATATGGTGGCCTTTGATGTTAATGATTATAAACAAAAATGTCTCCAAAAATGGGTTGACCACATGGATTAACACAAAACACACCAAAACATGCCATTCACACTAAACATGCACACCACACACTGTCCTATGGGGCCAATTTAGTAACAATCTTTGCTTGAATATCCAAATGGCGAGACCAATTTGAATCAAAAATTTGTAATAAGATGTTATGTGAGGAGAAGACATGATGCAACTCCTGCAATGTCATAGATTTCCAAATGCATCTTAATGAAGTGACCCTGGACGAAGAGTGACAATTACATGATTGCCAGATTTCAAGGAGTGGTACATACTGCCAATGAATAATTTTACGTACAACATTATCAAATTACTAGAAACAAGAATACTATCTTGACAAGATACAAAGTTTATGTTTCCATTCAATTCATAAGATTGTTAGAGGTGATTGGCACAGCCAGTGCCTCAGACTGTAACTATAGCAACTAGTAGTTCAGTCACAAACATGAACGTGCACACATCAAGGTGTAAATGAACAGCAAAAACTGTTCTTGAGCTTATTCATCATCCTGGATGGAATGTCACAGTACTAACGGGTGTGCGCCTCATAACAATATGGAGTATTCATGTCAATTAAAGAGGACATAACCACAGTGCCAGACTCAGCTTGTGGTTATGAGGGGAAAAAAGCCTGGTGTAGGAAAAAAGTCAGGCCCCCATCAGGGGAAAAGTCAGCCTGATCAGATTTTAGTACCTGACAAATTATATGACAAATAAATGACAAAAATGCATTCATAATTGTCATTTGGATGAATGACTAATTACTAAACAAATTATAAATCATAAGTCCTCATTTAATTTGTCATACACGCAAACTTTCATTTGTATCCTAGAAATGCCAATTAACGGACAATTCGTCATCCATAAATTTGTCATGCAATGTTAAAAGTGAAATTTATAGTTATGAAAATATCAGTGATGATAAAAATTTTTAATATGTCAAATAAGACCGGTTCAGAACAAATTAATGTTTCAGGTGTATGGGCCAATTTGTAGAACCTTTTGCTTTCTACTATTCAAATGGCTGGACCAATTAAAAGTGACAGGAGATTTTTTTTTAGGATATGGAATTCTCTCAAATTTTCCTGGATCGGTTGTAGACCACCTACCAGAACGTTTGGAAGGTTATGGAACAAAAAAAACGGGTGCAAAAGAAACCCGCCAAACTGTTTTGAACTTGTCTGCTATCGTAATCGTTTTCCCCATAGAAAACCCTGCTTTGACTTTCTGTCGTGCACAAAACAGACACTACAAATACATCTTATACAGAAAGACGGCGTATTCAGCTTCTTCACTTCAGGTGTTGTGATTCTAATACATTGGTAGCATTCCAAATATGTAAACAAAACCTAGGTTCGAGAAGAAAAGGGTGGGGCTTTCTGGAAAATCTCCTCATGGGCTCGTTTTTAAATCAAAATTTGTAATCAGATGTTTTTTGGGTGTTTTGGGGATATACTCCCATGTGAGAAGAAAACATGATGCAACTCCGAGAATTCATCATATTAGTGCATCTCAATGAACTGGACCCATGAAGTTACAATGTCATGATTGTAGATTTCAAAGTGTGGTAGATACTTGCCAATAAATAATTTCAATGTACAACATTTAATCCCATTACTAAAAACAAGCTTAAGTCTCTTGACAAGATAAAAGGTTGTTTCGACTTCAATTTCAAAGATTGTAATATGTGATCAGAACATGCACAGTTCCTTCAGACTGTCACCATAGCAACTAGAAGTTCAGTCACGAACACCACATGCAAACATCAAAGGCTGTAAATGAACAGCAAGAAAATGTTCTTTGAGCTCTATTAATCATTCTGGAATGTCACTTTACTAACGGGTGTCGTGCCATCATAAGATATGGAGTTATCATGTCATTAAAGAGACATGACAACACAGTGGCGTACTCAGCTTTGTGGTTCTGAGGGGGGAATAGCCTGGTCAGGGGAAAAAGTCAGCCCAGTCAGGGGAAAAAGTCAGTCCGATCGGAGGATAGATTGGGTCCAAATTTGTTTTTCATCAAAAAATGTCCTGATTTTACCTCAATTTTTTTTCAAGGGGGTACTCCATCCCTTGTGCAACCATTGGCTTTGCCAGTGGCATACTTGACGAAATGCGTGCGTAGTGCTTAAAAATTGCCAATATAATATCATCCAACTTTTTCGAGCCAGGGGGGCAATTCCCCCCCCCCCCCCTTTGTCTGTTCACCACTGGCTTTGCCACTGCATCGCCAACATTTCCAGAAAATGTATTAAATCATGCCTGAAGTGAATAAGCAAAACATGTTGTTTTTTATGTAATCAACTGTTGATTTAGTATTTTGCTGTCGGGCACAACAGAAAATACTGTCATTCACAACAGAAAATACAAGCATGCTTCTCTCATGGCTGATTATAGAGTTGGTAAGTTCTGAAACTTGTTTATCAAATAAACCTCAGAAATGTTCTCAGGTGTTCTACAACCAATAAAGTCAAAATTTAGAGAAATTTATATCCTCAGAAAATCTCCTTGTGTTCCTTTAAAGTAGAGATTTCATGCAATTTCACCCTTTATCAGGCTTTCGAAACATACTACTTCTTAATTGTTAAAAGAAATGTGAAATGATGTTCAGATGTTGATACCATAGCCATGGGCTTGCTTTCTTAATCAGTTAGATTACAGAAAAACAACCAGCGATACTAGTTCAAACAAAGCCACATTGTAAAAATTAAGTGTTTAGGTTTTGTAACAGTTATTAAACACCTAGACGCGTTTAACGAAACAAAATAAAAAATACCAACTTTTTGGTCAAAAGGTGGGTATTTTCGTAGACCACTGCTCCTATAAATCGCTAAAAAGCATTGAAATTCAGCATCGTTTTTCCCATTTTTAAATCAGAGCAATGGACATTTTTAACATGAACGCCTTAACGCTTTTAAAACACTATACATTTGCCAGCCGTTTAGGAAGAATAAACACCAAGGTGTTTAGAAGTTAAACACCATAATACCAAAGGCATTTAGAAGCTTAACACTATAGTGTTCAAAATAAACACAAACCGTGTTTATTTTAGTATCTAAACACTTAGGATAATATTGTTTTAAATGCGTTAAGGCGTTCACGTTAGAAATTCACATTGCTCTGATTTAAAAATGGGAAAAACAGCGCTGAATTTCAATGCTTTTTTTTGATTTTCGGAGCAGTGGTCCAAGAAAATACCACTTTTTGACCACAAAGTTGGTATTTTTTATTTCGTTGTTTCGTTAAAAGCGTCTAGTGTTTAATAAATGTTTACAAAACCTAAAGCACTAATTTTTACCGTGATGGTTAGTAATATTCAAGCCTATCAAAATGTGTTAAGATACTCTCAAAAAGTCTGAAGTAGGTACTTGTTAAATATATCAGTGGCTCACTACACCCTTTCTTGAATCACCAAGTGTGAAAAACCATGTATCAAGAGCATTGATACTTTGTGTCATATATCTCTTCAAAACATGTTCATTTTTAGACCTGATTTGGCATTCTTTTCTCAACTTAAACATGCTATGCAGGTTATCAGAGAAAATCACATTTGTTAAAAATCTGCTTATCATGAAACCAGAGCTAAGGACACAAATTCCTTCATATCAAACACATCGATGCCTTTCTTCATGGATGTTAAATTGAAATTTAAAAAATGTTTCTGAGAAAATCACCTTTGAAAAATGGCAACTTTGTAGAGTCAATACACATCCATACACTAGGTTCAATTTTTAAAATTCAAATGAAAAATGAGATTAACACTTGAAAACTTATATTATGGTGGATTTATGCAATGACGCTTGATAAAATATATAAATTCAATGCTTAAGTTATCCGTCGGTATAAAATACAAAAATATGATTTTCGCCAATTTGCTGTACGACAAAGTGATGGATGTTGAATTTTCTATACATCAGTCTGTACACCAATTGGTGATATTTTGAACATCCGTCACATCGAGGTACGTCACTTCAGATTTGATGATGTGTTTTAAAGGTGCAACAAGAGATTTCGCATATCGGGTGCCCCTAAAAAAATTGAAAGTACTGATTTTTGCCCAATGTAAAGTTTTCCATCAAAAATATCCACATCTGAAAGGAATGAGCCGAGAAATGTTTCTTTGGTACAAAGATTGTGAAATTTCTAATTTTGTATAGGAGCAAATACAAAATACAGCCTATGTTTTATATTGAAATATAAGCAAATCAAAATCACCCTTTTTCTGTCTTTTGAGACATTTTTGTAGTCAAAAACAAAGTAAGAAATCTATTGAGTGTCTAATCTATATGAAATTACTATTCTGACACAATATTTGGGTGCCTCAAAATCTGTCGTTGCACCTTTAATATTGACGGATGTTGAGGCCATGGTCAAGTTCAGCAATTTGAACTGTCAATATTTAGTGCACTTCCTGTAATAACAATATCGATCATTTTTTTTTCATATTTTGTTTGTATAAGTAATAATTTTAATGAATTAGTATTTATTAAAATTAGTATTTAAAGGTGGGTGTTCCGATTTATGTGTATCTTGTTCTCCACTTGGTATGAGAGCCTGGCACCTGCATACACTTACCATCAAGTATCGTGGGAAACGAACTTGCGGTTTTGATAATAAAAGCGTTAATGCACATTGCAAGGCCCTATTCACTACTGTGCTAATATTGATGGTTAACCACTAAAAAGGCAGTTTTTTGTTTATATCTTTGCAAAAAAGTTGATTTGGAAGCTGAAATTTCAGGACGATAATGAGAAAAATACGGCGTTTCATCAGATATCAGAATTTATACTACTTCCAGGTAAATCAGGGGGGTCCCAGATGCGATCGGAACAAGCACCTTTAAAACATCAGTCATAAAAATGCTCAAATACTTCTACAAAGTACTTGGATTCTTTAGCTTCTTATTAATGCCCTTATCTGTTATGGGTATTTTGTGTGTAAAACCAAGTCTATTCGTGTTACAAGTAAAAAAAACACAGATTTTATCGAATTAGGAATGGATCAGTCATTTGAGACCCAAATTCAATTAGCTTTGCTGTTTTGAAAAGCTAATAAACAATACTTTGTAAATATGTAAAAAATAATTTGTCTATTAGAGACCTGAAATTATGGGCACTTAAACACATTTTTTGCTACAATTAATTAATCCAACCAGAGCTTAGGATAACTTCTTTCATATCACTCTTTTCATGGCAAAATGAATGCAACTTATCTGGCACTTTTAAGGTATCATCACCAGGGATCCTAAATAAATCGGGATAGGACACTCGATCAACGAAGGGGATGCATACTCCACAGTGATCTGCATGAAATCCGTTACTTATGGATCGACGGTTGTACGTGGCGCTGTTCCGCTACGCATTCCCGATTACGTCATACTGCATAAATAATCAGGTTACTTATCGTACATGGTGGCGCTATTACTATGGCAATAATATTAATCCTGAAAAGAAAAGCTAAAAATTTTATTTTTTAACATGTTGAAAGTGAATTTTTTCTAAATGTATTAAACAAGGCCATCAAAATTTAGGGTTGGGATTTATTCCGTTTTATGTAAAATTATGATATAGGCCTACATTATGCATTTACACTCTCCGTTAAGGTGGTATTATATAATTTTTCATCCGGCGATGATTAAACATTTTTGGCTTTTCTTTTCAAGATTCATCTCACTGCATTACTATGCCTGCGAATCGTCTATGGGCATTTGTACACAGTGTCACCCGCCTGTCATCACTACTTTACAGAACTCTATCAGTCTAAAGAGCAGGGCATCAAAAAAGGCAGAAACCTGGGCACAGCTGTTTGACCACATGCCAATCGTCTCTTTTATTTTTAGACCAATTTTAAGCAGTGGTGACACAATTTTGACAACTGTTATAAGTAGGAACATGCAAGAGCTATTACCTCTGCAAAAAAAATCAGAAAAATCCACTGCGGGAATCTTGCCATATAGGCCTACAAAGGTCATTATTTGTATGTTACAGTGCCCTCTATTTGCACAATCTCCATAGAGAGATGTGTTAAACTAAATCTTTAAAGGCTGACTCAGAGATTTTTGAAGTATATTTTTTTGGGTATTTATTGAAAATAGTCAACTAGAACTAAAGATAGTCACCTAAAATGCCCAATTCAAACGTTTGAGATGTATCGGATTGTTGGTTTCCATGCAGTAAACATTTATGTGTAGTATAGTGCCATAGGATACTGTGTATAACTAAATTTCCGGATCCGGAAATTTATAACAAAGTTGCGATTTTCTATATGAAGGACTTCGATTTGAGCTTAGTTATTTCACACAGTGTTTAGTATATGGGCAAGCATTATGTATATCCAAGAAACACAATTTGTTTGAAAATTGAGGGCACCCTCGTCGGGAAATCTCTGAGTCAGCCTTTAAAGACACTATCAGTGATTTGAAAAATATTTGAAATTTGCAGAATTAGCTTCAAAGTGAAGGATAAGTCTGTAAAATTCTCATAAGTTACCTTTTCCAGCTGTAAAATTGACAGAAAAGGAAGAAAACGGCAGTGTTCCAAGATACGATTCTCCATTCAATTACGTGTTGTAGTAAGTGTCCGTTCGGACAGTAATGACTAAAATTTCCGATTCTGTCCTTATTAGGTTGCTTCTGGTCTTATCATTTGGAGGGTATGTTAGGATACCTATACTTGTTACTTACATGCAAAAATCTGAATTTTGATGATTTTTTCGATTTGCTGATTTAGCAAATCACTGATAGTGTCTTTAAGAAAAATCACATTTGCCCACAATGAAATTTCATAAAATTTACACAGGATGAATTTAGTGGAATAAATAATCTATATTAGTTGTCAAAAGTGTGTCGCCTTTTTTGTGTTATACTGCTTTTGTTATAATAAATGACATTCTCAAACAGCTGTGTGGGAGCACAGCTTTGAGAAAATCTTGTGAAGTGGCAGAAAATAAATTCAGTGTTTTGTAAAATGCAATTTTAAAACAAGCATTTTCACAAAAATTATGTATTTATAATTTTGTTGTTGTTATTGTTCAAAAGACCATTCCTGTAGCCCCTAAAAGCTGTAACCATCGCGATGTTGAACAAACTGCTCTTATTCACAGAAAATTTATGATGTTAATACTTACTCCATAGTTCACAGAGAGGCAATTATTTTTGTAGCTAGGGCAAAAGATTTTTTTCCCCTCATATTATGACCTCTTTCCACTCAAAGCTAAATTCCATCCAGTAAAGCCCGATAACTTCTCAGTTCTTTGCTGAATACCGTCACAGCCCTTGGATCATATTAACAAAACCTTTCACAAGTGAGTGGAAATAACAGTCCAATTGGTAATTTTATCTTACTATCCTCAGAACACCACAGACACCTTCAAATAAAGGCAGCACATGACATTGCAGTTCAGCTGTTTGCCTCCGGTGCCTATATCACACCTAGTAGGGCTAGGGCCACTTGTTGTGGTTTATTCAGGTGTTCAATTCAGAATTCAATTAGTTTAACATTTATATATTAGAGTCGGGAATGTTTTCTCCCCCTGGTTTATTTGGATTTAGTAAATGATCTGCACACATCTAGTATTTCTAGGGGATACTTTAAATATTATTCGTCCTGCACATGCACAGATAGTCATACTTGAAATATACATGCATAATCTAATTGCAGTCATTTTTTAGGTCAAAAGTTAAAACATATTGCTGTCTCAAATTATTTTGGAATATTATTACCTGTACATGTAAAATACTTGAGTGAACACTCTTAAAAATAGTAAAATTAGTAGGGGACTGTTGTGCACAGGTCTCATGTGAGTGTGCAAATCTGGATAAAATTGTGAAATTTGGTACACAAGTACTTTACACATTGATAATTCAAAAACATTGATGGAAGCACTTGTCACACCCCTTTCATGGCCCAGCTTGGATTTGAAGGTTACACAGGGGTAAAAAAATGTAAAATGTTCTGATTGTGTTGAAAAGCACACCATGATGTTTGTCTGATTACAATGATTACAAAAAGCTATAGTTTATACTACCTATGGCTTATAGTTTTGAAATTATGGGGTAAAAACTGTTGAAATGGTGAAAAAGACAATTTCTGTTTGTACTGGGGTCAAAAATTAAAAGTTGCTGCATTTTTTGTAAAACATGGTTCAAATTGTTGGTTAAACTCATAGTAGTAGAGGCCATATGCCATTCAACCTTGAAAAAATTCTAATAAAAGGACTTTTGTATATTCTCGTAGGGCTATAAGTGAATTATTATGAAAAAATTTGTCCAGCCTTCTGTGTTGGTCAGATATTCAAGGTCAAAGGTCAATGACCTTTATAAGGCATATCATGGATCATAACTCCTCAATTATTTGGTCTAAAAGCACAAATGAGGTGTCTATACCAAGGTTTTTTGGGTCAACAAACACAATTAGCATATAGGAAAAACGATCAAATGTACCCTTCCTTGATTTTCAAAATAGTTTGCACTATATAGTTTGCACTACCTGCATATGAAATTGTACTTTAAACTTCGTCCCCCTCAACCATTTTAAAGGTGTTGGTTAAGACCTCCTTGGATTTCTTAGTTACAGAGCCTCTGACCCTTTTGATTTTGGTACAGGTGGATTGGTATAAGTCTCCTCTTTCCATTGATAACAAAAACGTTCCAATAGTCCTCCATTTGATGTCATAGTAATGTTTTATTGAAGTAATAATCATGGGAAACTTGATTTCTCCGATTGTTGCTAAAAATAAGCCAATTTCTATTTTGAGTTAAAAATACAGGAATGTGTGATTTTGCTAGGTTTTTTGGGGTGGTTATGAAAGGAAAATCAAGTTTTGTAACATACACAGGAGGTATTAAGTGCATAAAGCATATATATTTTTGATAGAAGTGAAAAAGAAAAATATTATACGGTGGCAACCATCCGATTACTCCAAAACTGATTCTTGTGTACCACTACCAAAGGTAAGGTGGCGTGACAGATTATTTTGCGCTAAAATGAAAGCAAATGATGGTCCCAAGATTAGATGCAGCCATTAGGTTTCAAATTTGTGTTTTAGCTGGCCGGATAAAAAACTTGTTGACAGTAGTAAACACCCCACCTTCCTCCCCCAGGAAGACGAAGGTTACCTCAGACCTTGCAATGGTGGACTTTGCCATTCATATGAGGCAAGGAGTCCCATTCAGCCTACCTGTGACCTATCAAACCAGGCGCGGATCCAGGGAGGGGGCGGAGGGGGCGCGCGCCTCCCGGTAATTCTGCAAAATCTTGCAAAATCAGCCCATTTTGGAAGCTTTTGGACAAGTTTCAGCCTTTCAGCCCCCCGGTAATTTTGAGGTTTTTCAAATCCTGGATCCGCAACTGCAAACACCCAGACAATGGATGCGTTTAAACACCCTGATGACGAATGCATTTGAGTTGGGGGGCTCACCTCCTATCTCTTCGGGGCAGGGCGCTGACCAGCCTCCGTGGCTCATCACCACATAAACATTCTCGAGTTGTCGGTCGTTTTTTGGCATTGCGGTACTGGCTCCCCGTGGTCAGGGGGAAGGTAATTGTTGTCTGCTGCGACAATATGAAGGTGGTGACATATAAACAAGGAAGGGGGTGTAATCAGTCCCAGCCTATGCAGGGAGATTCTTCGGCTATTCGGGTGGTGCCGAGTTTGGGACATCGAGCTGATTGCCTCCCGTGTTTCGGGAGTGGACAATGGTTTGCGGACAGTCTCCCAGGAGGGTCCCTAATACCAGACACAGCCAAAAGTCAGAGGACCGTCGGTGGAGTGGCAACTCTACTTTGCAGTTTGCCGCACAATCTTCTAGATGGTGGACCGTCTACACGTGGATCTGTTCGCCTCAGTAATGAATCGTCAGATTGTGGCATATTAGGGGCCTACTCTTTGAACCCGGATACCCGGGCAGTCAAACGGGACGCCATGGCAGCGGACCGGTCAGGATTGATCGCCTATGCTTGATCATAGCTTCTACGGGTTGCCATGATCCCAAAAATCCTCGAGTGGCTCTGCCTCGAGACTGCCTGGTCCTGCTGGTAGCCCATTATGGCCACGGCAGCTGTGGTTTCCCAGGCCGCTAGATCTGCTTGTAAGGGAACAGATCCATCTTCCAAAGGGAGGGGACCTGGTAAGAGGTCCTCCAGCCGACGCATTCGTTCCAGAGTGCACCACCCATGCTCCGAACCTGTCTGATGCATTTCTGCAGACTGTACACTGGTGGGACTTTCTGAACAGGCTGCCATGCTCACTGTTCAGGCAAATTCACTAGAGCATCATAGGATTACCATGCACGGTGTGCCGATTTCAGAGACCGTAGACCAGGTTGGCAATTTCCTCAAGGAAATCTTTCAGGAGTGGGTTTAACTTAATGTCCTGACTGTCCGAGGTTTCTTTTTTACCAAACAGCCACAGGCCAGACCCGTAAAGGGCTCGGTGATGGCATTACAGTTTCTTTCAGTCCCCTCTTGTCCAATCTGGTGAAGGGTATATTTACGGATCGTCCCCGGTTCGTAGCCTTGTTCCGGAGTGGGATTTGCCATTGGTCTGCATTTCTTGGTGTCGGAACAGTTTAAACCCAACCGAAAGCTTAGTCTTCTGGAACTTCCTAGTGGCTGTGGCTTGTGGGCATAGGGGGTTCGGATATACATGCCTTGTCTACGGACGAGGCCCACCACCGCTTTGAGCGCAATGACTTCTCTATTCTTCCACATGCAGGCTTTTTGGCCAAGAATCAGACTCTTTCTTTTACCCCGAAACCGGTGTTGCTGCCACGTCTCACCAAAGTTGCAGACAGCTCAGAGAATCCTACAGCAAGGGACACATTGAACTTGCTGGGTTTCCTCAGTCATCTGAAATGCACACAAAAACACCATGATTGGTTGACTGGCTTCTTGGTTAGGCCATATGATGTTCGAGCTCACGCTTCCTCCTGGGCCTTCTATAAAGAGGCTTTCATCCCAGACATTTTGGACAATGTCGGTTGGAGTTGTACTTCCACCTTCCAACAAGTCTATTTGATGCATTGTGTTAGTCAAGCGGAGAGGGGTGTCGCCGTCCAATCCTTCTTGGCTTAGTAACATCTTGAACCAGGAGCATTAGGCGACTATGGGTGGGGCGTTGACAGGGGTTGCGCTGGCGTTGGCTACCTTCTGTGACCTTCTTCCTCCACCGATTAAGCCATGCAGTGGTATTCTGTGCAAAAGTAAGGTTGTGGAAGGAAGCTAGCACAGGTACAGTGTTATTGTTTGTTATTCTCCACCTACAAGAAGGTCGTTGGAAGGTTCTTTTGTTTGAGGTTTTTTGATTTTTTTTTGGTGAGAGAAACATTTTGCGGAAGGGCGAATTACAGCACCGCTCGATGTGGTCCGTGATATTTGGTGCGTGCCATGTCCCGACTATTCCGTGAGTTGGCTCATTTAGCAGTCAGGGGCGGATCCAGGATTTCTCAATAGAGGGGGCGCCAAATTTTCCGGCTTGCTGCGCTCGCCGGGTAGACCCATATTTTTTTTAATCGGTTCGAAATTCTGATGGGGGTTTACATCTACACAGCGCCCGATGCCCAATACCATCAATTTTGGGGATCTACAGGGCGCCTTGTGCCTAAGAAAGGCATTTTTATAGATCTACAGTGCACTTGGCGCCCTGTGCTCTGAAAAAAATAGAGGGGGCGCGCGCCGGGGGCGCCCCCCTCTAAATCCGCCCCTGGCAGTGGTAATGGGGTTTTTAATAGTACCCAAATTAAATATTTATGCAAAAAGGTCTATCACTAGTACCACACTATTAAATCACACAGGACTCATCAGTTCGAGGATCTGTCCAAGAACAATATTCACTGATTTTACAATAATATTGTAGCTGTTTTCATTATTATATATATTAAGGTCAAATATTGTTGTTTAATATTTGTACAGACTGACGAATTGGCTAATTTACGTTGAGAGAAACTTGTAAAAATTCGGATTAAAAGTGCTTTCTATGCTGAAAAGCAATGATGGCTGCATTGGTAAGCCTAAAAAATATGTTTATTGCTTTTATTGACCTCAAAAACATGGGTATAGACACCACCTTTTTGCTTCTAGGCCAATTGGCTGAGCAGTTATGACCCATCACATGCCTTATAA
Organism: Ophioderma brevispina; assembly: GCA_023653785.1. Classification (NCBI taxonomy): domain Eukaryota; kingdom Metazoa; phylum Echinodermata; class Ophiuroidea; order Amphilepidida; family Ophiodermatidae; genus Ophioderma; species Ophioderma brevispina. The sequence goes on along the minus strand of JAMKCH010072791.1, from coordinate 51,573 downwards.
AGGTCATTGACCTTTGACATTGAATATCTGACCAACGCAGCAACTAGAAGGCCGGACAATTTTTTTCCATAATTATTCATTACTAGCGGGAGGTCCGCGCTTCGCCCGGGCTCCTGCTAATTGACTGAACGGGAGCGGTCACTGAAACTGAAGTGATCACTGAAGAAGTGACGCACTATGGCGAGACCACCGCAACCAAACCTGTAACCCTGAACTTTAGGACTCCCCCGAGTCGCAACACTTTGTAATTTTAACACTTTTAAAAACTCAAATTGCCGTACCTATCATATCATATAGCTCATGTAGTTACCGATTTCTAAGGAAACGTCGAACAGAATATTTAATCCTGTATAACATTACAACAAGCTTCCACGGGAGCAGTGACAAACTATAATTAGGATGATGTCACACACTAGTCTATTTACATATTTCTCTCAGCCAATTACCGGGCGCCGTTGCCCAGTGATAAGGAAGTAGTGCATAAACATACGCACGTCAAAGCCGGTGCAATGATCACCAATGTTGCCAAAACCACGATTTGGTAGCCCAACTGGGCGACTTTGGCTACTCGGCCCGCGAACTGCAAAGGCCCAAAGCGAATTCGCGAATTTTTGGCGACTTTTCACTTTCAATAGTAGAGATAAATATGATTTGAAAAGGTTTTAAGTTGTTCTTACACACACAATGATGTTCTTGCTACAAACAAGCATAGAAATCAATTACGAACACCGCCCGTAGTGTCAGTGTGCAGCCGTGTACAGGAAGGGAAATGTCTTTCCTTTGTTAACTTTCGTGCATCACAGTATCATCTTGCATGATGTTTCTATTGTTACGTGTATGCATTGTATATACGCATGAGTCTGCCTTTATTCCGTGAAGGTTTATATTGATTTAAAATTCCAACATCGCCAACAAATCCCTCGCTTGTCTAAGTGGTTAAGAATGCTTCCTAATCTCTCCTCGGCGAAAGGTCGAACACCCACTGTGCTCAATTTTGAGAAATTAATTTGATCTTGAATTTTATTCAAGTGAAATTGATCGAGTCCAAAATTAACGCAAAAGTATGGTTTAAATGCTCCCTAACTTGAATTTTGGGAGCTTTTTATTTTTTCAGCAACTTTTTTTTCGCGCGTCTGCCCTCGAATTGGGCTGATAATTTTTGGCAACCCTGCAATGTGTATGCATAAGCACGAGGTGATTACGCTGGACCGGCTGGGTTATTAACATATTTATGAATATTGCATAGGTACCTATGGTGAAAGTGTTCAGATTGTTTTGAAATTTGGCTCGAATGTTCAGAAGGGTCGAATGCAACTACCTGAGCAGATACTTTAGTGAATGAAGATACCAGTGCCTAGTAAATAGGCCCCAGCTGCAGGCTCTGTAGGAAATTGCGTTCAAAAGTAAAAATTTTGGAAGCTGCAGGTACCTGTATGGATTTTTCACAAAAGTATAATATTTTTGTATCAATAGAAAGATAACAAATGTAATTTACATTCTATAAAGATACTATATCCAAAACAGGCTTCTGTTGGGAGTAATGACTTCACAAAGTCGATTTACGTGCATTTTCCCTATACCATTTTTGTGTGCTGTAGAGCATGCATTTTCAACATCCCGTTTCTATGGAGGATGTCCGTCAACTTGTTGTAATGACTTTCAGTATATTCTATTTTTTTCTCGTATTTTTTTGGAAATAACAAAACCTCAATATTTAATCCCGTCTAAGTTTCCATGTACTTTTTTCTCGTTTATGCCCCCCCGGTCACAACATCCCGTAATCGTATTTTTATTCCTCCTAGTTTGCAGCATATCCTATAGCTTAGGCCTATATATTTCCTATTTTTTAAATATTAAAACGTCAATATTTCATCCCGTAATTTTCCGTATATTTATTTATTTTTCTTCTCAAAACTCTGTGGGATAACCCGTAGTATCCATACGACAATAAAAACAAATAACGACATGTTCTTGACCATTTCTTTCATTCCCCACACAGTTTGCACTATAAGGAGCCTGTTATTTGCGTACTGCATATAGCGTCTTACGCGTAATCGCCCATTGCCACGCGCGTAACCACCCGTCGCAACACACCACGCATACGGGACGCTTATTAACGCGTACAAACAAATGGTAAATTTTCCATAGCAAGCGAGCACATTTTTTGTTGATTTTTCAGCCATTTCTGAACGGATTTCGCCCGAATATAGTTCAGAACACCCGCCGGGTAAACATCAATCTTTCATGTGAATTTAGCGCAATATAGTTGGAAACAGACGGAGCCTTTTGCGAAGATACACACATACAACATTTGGCAAATTATAGTAAGATATAAGCCTACCAGAATATACAAAAAAGTCCTTTTTGTTCAAGGTTTTGTTCAAGGTTACATAGGACATTGTCACATTAAGCCTCTACTATTACGGTCCTCCCTCAATTTGTTATTCTTCACCCTCAAGAAGGTTGTTTAAAGGTTTTGTTTTTATTTTTTTGTGAGAAAAACATTTGGTGGAGCCAAGGGCGAATCACTGCGCCCTGCGATGCAGTTTCAGGAGTTGGCTTATTTTCAAGAAGTGGTAATGAGGCTAATCTGATGTAGTCCAAATGAAATATTTGTCCAAGAATGGTTAATTAGTTATCATCGATATCCACTGATTTTACAATAGTATTTTGGCTGTTTTCATTATAGATTATGGTCAATGTTTTGGTTTATTTGATACTTTTACAGACTGACGAATTGGCTAATTTATGTTGAGGAAACGTGGAAAAATTTTGATTAAAAGTGCTTTCTATGCTGAGAGATAATGATGACTTCATTTGTAAGCCTCAAGACTGTTTTTATTGTGTTTATTGACCCCCAAAACATTGGTATAGACACCATCTTTTTGCTTCTAGGCCAATTGGATGAGCAGTTCTAACCCATCATAGGCCGTATAAAGGTTGTTGACCTTTGACCTTGAATATCTGATCAAGGCAGCAACTAGAAGGCAGGACAAATGTTTTGGTAATTATTCATATATAGACCTACCAGAATATGTAAAGAGTCCTTTTATTAGAATGTGTTCAAGGTTGTATAGGACATGTGTCATATTACGCCTCTACTATAGAATGAAATATAGGAATAGTTTTGACTATCTTACATGTTTGCTTATTAAGTAAAATGGCGAATTAAGTCAACAACTATTGGCAGCTATTGGATTCTATTGACCTGTGACCTATTTTGTTGGATAACGTGTAAATTAAAGGTGCAACGAGAGATTTTGAGGCATCCAAATATTGTGACAAAATAGTAATTTCATATAGATTAAACACTCAATAGATTTCTTGCCTTGTATTTCGCTACAGAAATGTCTTAAAAGAGAGAAAATAGGCAATTTGGATTTGCTTGTATTTCAATGTAAAACATAGGCTGAATTTCGTATTTGCTCCTATACGAAATTAAAAATTTCACAATTTTGGTACCAAAGAAACATTTCTCGGCTTAATCCTTTCAGATGGGGATATTTTTGATGGAAAGCTTTACATCAGGGCAAAAATCACTACTTTCGATATTTTAAGGGACACCAGATATGTGAAATCTCTCGTTGCACCTTTAAGCATAACAGATAAGGCAAACTATTCCTTATTTCAATCCTTAAAGCTAGGGAAACATTTTGCACCACATATTACCTGAATCAAAGCAACTTTTAACTTTTGACCCATGTACACACCAAAATTGACTTTTTTAACCATTTTTACAGTTCTTGCCCCATAACTCCGAAACTATAAGCAATAGATAGTGTAAACTATACCTTTTTAGAATCCTTGTAATCTGAGAAAGAGTGTCATGTGCTTTTCAACATGATTGGAGCATTTTAAAATTTGACCCCTGCATAACCTTGAAAACCAAGCTGGGGTCCATTAAGGGGGTTGGAAAGTGCTTCCATCAATTTTATGGATTATCAATGCTTACGTGTGTAAAAATTCAAAATTTTATCTGGAAGCGCACACTCCTTCACTACAGTCCCCTGCTACTACATCATGGCATGGACAAGCACTCATCTTTTCATGGTCAAAGTTTCTGTCAAACCCATTCAATGGCACAGCTTTTCTATAAAGGAGAATTAAAGAGACATGAGGACATTTCCAGAGTGAAGTGCCTTCAATTTTTTTTGAACCCAGGTTTTTGCATATTTGGAATATTTACCAATGTATTAGATAACACCTGAATTGAATAAGCTGAATACGCAGTCTTTATGTAATAAGATGATGATTTAGTATTTTCTTTCGTGCACGAGAGAAAATCAAAGCATGGATTTATATAGGGATGATTACGATAGCAGGAAAGTTCAAAACAACGTTTGCGGTTTGCTTTTGTGCTTCTTTGTCCAATAAACTGCTGAAATGTTCTCGGTAGGTGGTCTACAACCCATCAAGAGCAATTTGAGAGAAATTTGTATCTTCAAAAAATTCTCCTGTCACTTTAATCTACAGTAGCACAGCCTATACATCATGGCATGGGCAAGCACTCATCTTTTCCTGGCCAAAGTTTCTGTCAAACCCATTCAATGGCACAGCATTTCTGAGATCGCACAGCTTTGGTTGAGAAGAATTTTAAGAGACACGAGGACATTTCCAGAGAGAAGCCCCTCAATTTTTTTCGAAACCCAGGTTTTTGCATATTTGGAATGCTACCAATTTATTAAATCAACTGAAGTGGAATAAAGGGGGCCCGCCGAAACGCTGTCTTTTTGTCATGTAAAGATGAGATTAGTCATTTCTGTCGTGTACGACAGAAATGAAGCATGGGTTACTATAGGGACACACGATAGGATAACAGGCAAGTTTCAAACATAAGGTTTGCGGGTTTTCTTTCGTGCTTGGTTGTCCAATATTAAAGAAAAACCCCTTTTTTGAAAAGTTCTCGGTTGGTGAGCTGCAACCGATCAATGCCCAATTTGAGAGAAATTTGTATCTCAAAAAAATCTCCGCCTGTCACTTTAAGTGCTGATGCTTTCTGATTTGCCCCAATGGGAAAACTGGTCCATGATGAAAATGCCCTAGAGGAAAAAAAAAACAAACTAGCATTTGTGCTACAGGGTGTACATGGGCATTTTACTATGGTCAAAATCATTCACTTAGTGAGATTAAAAATACAAGGATTTGATTTTCACAAAACTACCTGCTGGCAAACTGCCTTTTCCATATCTAAATTCAAATTTTGAGGATTAAATTGGACTATATTTGTACAGGAGATGGATTGTCGCTCGTACTAGGAATCTCCCATCACAATAAGAAAAAGTGTATACCACTGTCCTTGCCGATCAGTTCCATATTGGGTTCTGAGGACAGAGCAATAGTAATATCAAGGAATGAGTATTACTGACAGCTATCAATTAAATGCCTACAGGGAATACTCAAACACTTAAGCTGTATTGGTAAACAAGATGACTCACACCTATGGAAAATAGAGGAATGATAAATGTGAGTGTTCAAACTAAAGAGATGTTTGTAGGCTAGTATTGATTTGGAGATATAGCAAATATAGAAATCAATTCCTTTGTTTTTTGTTCTGAGCAACATTAAAATCACCATATCTCAGGAACCATTAAGTCCATTTCTGATGAGGATTTCAGCAATATGGAGCTCTGAAAAGGACACAGAAGTTGCAATGGAAAAACTGAATTTTGATTTCGTCCTACAAGCGACTCTTTTGTTCAGTTTTCCAGTATCACTTAAGTGTCTTGGTTTCAAAAACGTGTGCTTTGCAGTAAAGGAATAAATGTTTTCGCAGGTTGATGGGTATTTTGGTATGTATAGGGTGTGTATTTAAGTATGTCTCGGTGAGATTCCGGAGCTATAAGATATTCGTTTAGTTGGGTCTTGTCATCAAAGAACGTTCATTTATTGATGGATGTGTAGATTTTGACATCCATCCCAATGGCAAAAGAGATAGAGTTGTAAACAGCTTACATTAGTATGTTTTGACCAGTGACAGCGCCACGGGGGGAAGGGGGGGGGGGCTTTTGCCCCCAAATTTTTTTCTTTCCCCTCGTTTCCCACCGGCAAAAGAAAAATGGGGATTTTTGGTCAAAATCGTGATTTAGGGCCAAAAATCACAAAATTTTGGCCAAAAGTGTTAAAAAATCTATAACTATTTAATAATTTGCCCCCCCCCCAGAACTCACTTTGCCCCCCCCCCAAATTGCACTTTGTCCCCCGTTTTCCCCCCAAACAAGAGGGTCTGGCGCGCGGCCCAGTGTTTTACACGCGACAAAAAATGTCAGTTTGCCAATTTGCTGATAGAAAAAAATAACACCCAAACTGACATTGATTATAAGTTGGTATATGTGTTGTGAATAATACTACATGCTTAGGGGCTATTTATGGGTGGATGCGCATGCACATGCATGTTGTGTGTGTGTGTGTCTTTTTTGTGCATATATGCCTCTTTTTCATAATAGGCACCAAAGCAAAGGGCCTTTTTTTATAGGGGTACTACATGCGGAGGTGGCTGTGTGAAAGTGAGCAACAGAAAAAAAAAAACTGGCAGGCTCTGTATTTTGAATTCCACTGTTCTCACAGTCTTGGACGTGTCCCAGATTTGGGCTCAAATGTTGTCCAAGCTCATTTGGGGTCATTTATTGATTATTCTTAAACAGCTGTGCCAATGTAGCAATTGACATGCCGGGTTCAGATTCTTTTAATTGAAAACCCGGAGACGCGCTGCCGTATTGAAGTTATTTTTAGGTTGAAGGCGCTCGCGTCATACCGCGTTTTGCTACTTTCGCGCAGCGCCTGCCAACGTTGCATCTCGTTGCGTATGATCGTTGCATTCAGCAAGTTGTTTCAACTTTGTATTTCACTGGTGATGGCAGTCCTTTCTTGTTGTATTTAAGCTGTAAAGTATCCCGAAATTGGGTTAAAGATGACCTTAAATGATAATTGCTGTTTAAGAATGAGAATAAAGGTATGATTTGGGAACCGGTAATCTCTTTACGACGAATGGTAACCGGCGAACCATTTTTTGAGTGGAAGAAATCGGCCTCCGGCCTCGTTATTCCACTTAAAATAATGGTATCGCCTTGGGTTCAATTCGTCGTAAAGAGAGTACCAGTTACCAAAATATACCTTTATTCTCTAATTAAAATAGGCACAAAGCAGTGCGTTTCATAGAAATTAGACATTTTGGACAAAAAGTTGCTCAGAATAATTTGTGACATTTGCCAGCAATGGATGTCCAAGGATTCAGGATCAAGGTCATTTAGAGATATTCCTGGAATACAGTATATAGAAAACCAAACCAAAAAATTTCAGTCCAATACTCGATGAATGATCAGTGAAAAATGTCTGATCTTTTAAAGGGTGTGCAATGGTAGAGTGTAATCCTTCATTATTTTATGATAACATACTAAAACTAGGTCTGTGCAACCTCAAAACGTGCTATTCAGATCATTGAATCTGGAGTTCCTGGAGTGTCCTTTTTCTTAAAAATTAAAAAAAAAAAAAAAAACAAAAATTAACAAAAAACAAAAAAAAAAAAATTTCCAGTATTTTCAATTTCTGATGAAACATGAGATTCCCAGCAAATTGTTCTGAATTGTTGATTTCAATCAAATCCACCAATTTGGAATATAATATTATCTAATAGTTGGTGTGCTCTGCTGTAAATTTTGCTCTACTGACAGCTTGGTTTAAGGAGATTTCCTCCAAAGATAGCTCGGGCAGTCAGCTTGTGGGAACAATTTAAACAAAACGCTGGCTTAAAGTACGTTTTTTTAATTTATCTATTTTTGTTAAATTTGATTTAGAACTTTTTAGTTGGTATGAAACAAAATGAAAAAGTATTTTGAATTTTCAAATTACTGGAACAAGTTCAGAGAAACATAAAAAACGGGAATATAACCCATTTATATTTTTATAGGAAGAGATAGAGTGAAATTTTTTTTAGTGTTTAATAAGTGAAATCAGTATTTCAGAGTTTGTAATGTATTGTGGGTAATATCAGATGATCACGGAAGTTCTAAAATCTTGAAAATACAACAAGTTGCTTTAATTTCAATGCAATGAACTCTTGCCGTGCCACAAAAAAGTCTTGATTATTGAGTTTTTGAGTGCTGTTTGGTTCTTTGTTCATACTTTGTTAACCAAGTCGTCTATACCACCAAAAAAGGAAGGTTCAATAGAATGATCATGATGAATGTAGTAAAAGACAAAAAAAAATAAATTGAATTCATGTAAGGGTTAGGTTCATCATATGGAGACACTACAGCAACCTTCTAGTGCTGAGGACTCACACTAACCCGTAAATCTGGCATGCACAGTCAACCGGAAGTCAAAAGCTGATAGGCTTAGTATTCAGGGGGGGGGGGGGGGTCAGGATGGGGGCATTTTCCCCCCAGTTTGTCCCCCCTGCCGAAAGAAAAAATGATGGATTTTTGGCATAATTAGCGATTTGGGACCCAAATTCACAAATTTTGTAGAAAAATCTGCGACTTTGGGCCAAAATGGTTAAAAGTCTCAAAAATTTTGATATTTTGCCCCCCTCTGAATTCACTTTTTTTCCCCAAAAAATGTCACTTGCCCCTCCGTTTGTTGCCCCCCCCCCCCAGAAAAAGAGGTCTGACGCCACTGCAGTTCTGAAATTCTATGTCAAATCAATTTCAGGTGCAGAATGTGGAGATTTCTCCAACAAGTTGAAACGGACTAAAAGGATTGCGACATTTCCAACTTGGTCTTGTACTTGCATCATGGGAAATTTGCTGGGGACAAATTCTGTTGCAAGTCATTTTTCCTTGCCAGTTGACAAGATATTTCACCGAGTGTAGACCAAAATTGTAATTTTCAACATAGGTTTTGTTTGCTGTATTCTGTGGGCAGAACAGAGGAGGTCATGAGCACCACCAGATCCATGAATGCACAAATCCCCCCTCACACACATATGGTTGCAGGGGTCAAAATTTTGAATACCACTGATACACAACATCAGTTCAGCCTAGATGAGGGGTCAACGAAAATAATGTGTTATATAAATTACTCAATTCGCGTTGATACGTTCGTCCCCCTGGATTTTTGGACCTATTCCAATAAGTCATAGAGGGCTTTACCGGGAAATAAAGATTCAATGCACGTTCCACACCGGATTATCTTGGTGACACTCCGGTCATTTAAGTGACGGATGAGATTTTTTTTTGGATCAATGTCCTCTCAAATTTTCCTGGATCGGTTTGAGACCACCTACCGAGAACGTTTCAAATGTTTATGGACCAAACAGGTGCAAAGAAAACCAAACCTTGTTTTTTTTTGACTTGCGCTATCGTGATCGTTCCCCATAGAAAAACCATGCTTTGACTTTCTGTCGTGCACGACAGAAACTAAATCTAAAGTCATCAATCTTATTACATAGGACAGCGTATTTCGGCTTTTTTGCACTTGATCGGTTGTGATCTAATACATTTTATAAGCATTCCAAATATGTAAAAAAACAGGGTTCGAGAAAAAATGGGAGTGGCCGCTTCCTTCTGGAAATCTCCTCATGTCTCTTTAACTCACTCACCTGCCACTAAATACAATTTCATTCATGTATGAAATGCACTATAGTGTATTTCAGGGCTTAACATTGCTCACAAGAACATGATTAACAGAAGTCTCTGCGCCTCATTGATTTTTCCACCTCCGCAAGATGTATGGGGTCCACACATCAGATATCGAGTATGTACAGCCTTAACAAGGTACGCTTTGATGATAACAGTAGCTCACTACACCCTAACTTGAATCACTAAGTCAAAAAAAACCACATACTCAATGCTAGCAGATTTAATGTCTATGAATACAAATGATCACTCGATACAACTTTGCCAAAAAGCTTGGCTTGTCATATACCTTTGTGTTATAAACCTTCAAAAGAAGCTCTCTTTTAAGACCTGACTTGGCATTCTTTTTTTGAACTCAAAACACACCAAGCTCTCGGGGAAATTAAATCTTGATGCTTGTTCCAATAGGCTAAACCACTAGATCTAAGAAAAACTTTTTCACATCCACTCTCCATGCGGGCAAAAATTGTAAATAACTTATTTTTGGACTTTTTATAGGGACATTCAGAGATCTGGCAGTGATCACCAGCTTTTCTGTTTTTTCCCCTAGTTCTATTGGGGATCACACAATACACCTAACTAAAAAGTCCAATCGATTCTAAGACTCCATTTAATTGATGACATTTTAAAATATTTCATTCTCATAGGCCACTGTTTATTTATATTGTCTGGACTTGGGGGTTAATATCTTTTAGTTTCATAACAAGAAACTGTTGCCTAATCATTTGAATATTTGTTAGTTGAAGGAATGGTTTAGTATTTGTAGTTTGCAAAAAACTGATGTCAAAAAATTAGGTGTCATTCCCATCCCTTTTCAAATCTCTGAAGTTAAGGGTTCATACCAACCCTGTGTCATATCATGCCTAGCTTGCCAATTTGATACATATCCTTGTTACATTTGGCATTGATGGTAAAAGTTATCACTCCTATTATATCTTTACCTTTGGCATAACTCACATCAGTGTCAGAAGATTTCCTCTCATATTTTAGCCTCTCGCTTTTCATTCAACCTAAATTTTTAATTATAACAGCTTCAACTTACATTAAAAGAATACTGTCACAGTTCCTGGCAATTTGGCCGAAAACGGGGAATAACATCCAAGTGGTAATTTATCTGCTATACTCTTTCTACTAAATTATACAGTAGCAGAAAGGTTAGAATCCTGAATAAGAATGTAACCATTGTAATCATGTGTTTGCCTCCAGTGCAGGTTGTACTGATTCAAATACTCACCAGGGCCCACTTGTGACAATTTTATTCAGGTGCCGTAATTCAAATTCGATTAGCTTACAGCTATAGATTAGACATGTATCTCCCCTCTGGTTATTTGATTGCTAAGGAACCCGCAAAATTCTTGTCTATCAGGATCCGAAATTAAAGGCCGACTCGAGATTTCCTGAGGATTGGTGGCGCCCTCATTTCCCCAAATATTGTGTTTTTTGCATGTACATAATGCTTGTCCCTATCTAATCACGTGGTGAGAACATTGCTAAGCTTGAATCGAATTACTTCATATAGAAAATCACAACTTTGTTTTTAAAAATTCCGCGATCCGAATTTTTGTATACACAGCCCTATGGGAGTCGTAATACTACAAATAAATGTTTACTGCATCATCAAAACGAACAATCTATCATCTCAAAAATTTCGGAATTGGTGTCTGTTAGGTACTATCTTTAGTTCTAGTGGACTATTTTCCTTATTACACAAAAAAACATGTTTCGAAATCTCTACCTCAGACTTTAAGTATAAGTCCAGCAATGATGTACAAATAGGCATTACCTCAATTGCAACATCCCAATGTACAGCATAACTACATATATTTTCAGTCATTTTTTTCCAAGACAAGTTGCTATTTTAAAAACCAGGTCATTTTGCAATCATTATTTGTATTCACCTGAAATCCTGATTACTGTATACACCTTAAATTTCGGTCACGCACGGTGGGAAAATCATGCATTTGCTTCTCTACGGGCTGTTTTGCACAGTAGGCAAAGTTCAAACTTACATTTGTGGTTTTCTTTTCTATTTTGTTGTCCGATCAAACCTTTAAACATTCTCAGTAGGTGCTCTACTACCAATCAAGTACATTAAAGCTGAATCAAGAGATTTCGAAATATATATTTTTGTGGACAAAAATGAAAAAGTAAAAAATTAAAAATACTCACCTAAAATGCTAATCCAAAGTTAGAGATGAATCGTATTCTTCGTTTTCATGCATACCCATTATGTACAGTAAAACAGTGCATAGGATACCGTGAATAACAAAATTTCCGAAACCGGAAATTTATAAAACAAGTGTGATTTTCTTATGAATGGCTTCGATTTGAGCTTAGTATTTTCACACAATGATTATATATGGACAAGCATTATGTATATGCAAAAAACAACAATTTGTTTGAAAAATGAGGGCGCCCTCCCCGGGATATCTTTGATCAGCTTATTTAAGAGGAATCTGTGTCCTATAAGAAAATCTCCTCATGTCCCTTTAAGTACCAAAACCCAAGAGTATCCACTCTTACTAAAGATTATAGATGCTGAGTGAACTTTCACAAGTTGTGTTAATTCATGTTTTAGAATATACACCCCCGCTGATTTCAATCAAGTTGCCTAAATATCTTTTTGTTACTTCATAACTTTTGGAAAGAGTTCCATATGACCCCCCCCCCCTTTAAAATTGTACAGGAAACATTGTTTTTAATTTATGGCCTTCCTAACAAATAGCCTAACCCTAAGGCCAAAAATACAAAAGAATTTGTTACATGTAGAACTGCAAAGAGGGGTACCTTTGAGACTCTTGCCATACTTTTTTTTTTGGGGCGGGGGGGGGCGGTTGGAGGGTTGGCAAGGGATGTGATTTGATTGATTGTAACCACAAATTCCACAAAAATGGAAAAAATGAACCAGTTGGCTATGATTTTCCTGAATGAGTCATACATTTAGAGAAAAAATTTGACAAAAAAGTCAATGTTTTGGTGACTCTATTAAGTAGGAAAATAGAGCGTTAAAGATGTGTGGTATGATGTCACAGTTTTATATGGACAAAGGTCACTGAGGTCACCAGGACCATTGTATCCAACAGTCATGAAAATCCATCAAACCATATGTGATGGATACACCGACAGTAGTTTCAATTCGACCCTTTTAGGGCCACAATGGCAAGTGGCAGTGAAATATGTGGCATGTAGTGGAAATAGTGGGGCAATTATGTTTTGATTAAGTCAAACATTTTTACCAATGACACACACTATCAAAGCAAGCCCTAGGGGCACTCCTGCAGATCATTTTTCCGAGATGTAAGTCAGCTTTTACACAATGTGCAGATTCACCCTAGGTCCACCATTCTGCATCACCCCCAAAAAATAAAAAAATAAACACCACTGTCTATAGACCTGGTCTCATCTGACTGCCAGCAAAGTACTTATTTGCACCAGTACTATAAATGGCAGTGAGTGGGAACTCTCTGAAATTGTACCTACCTATAAGGTGTTCGATCAATATTACACAGGACAAACTGACCTCTTCATTTACCTGAGGACAAACTTCCTTCCTGTCACTCCCTAAATTTCATATGTTTAAGGTTACAATGTCCTGCAGCAGTGAGATATATGAACCTTATTAAAGTCTAAACCATAATCCTTTAATTCATATTCTGCTCGTCATGAACACTGTCCTCCGGCCAGGGCTTATGCAAAATTATTGCACTGATCGCACACAATTGAGCCACTCAGCATCTGCGATTGTTGTCAAGTGCATTGCGCCTAATCAACTGGCCATTGGCGTAGTACGCTATCAGACCTCACTACACACAAACTCTTAGACTCTGGCATTATCAGGGGCGGATCCACACTGTTAAAATGTCCGGTCGAATTTACCAGACTTTACCTTTTAATATTACGTAACCCAATTATTCACTAAACAACTTCACGCTTTATTACACTATACCTAACAATAAAATTTACATTTGGAAGCAGAAAAAATGTAAATAAAAGTGGCTGAAAAATATACTACACATTTTGAAAAAGGTAGTATTATACGCTACGTTATTATATTGTCCCTTCCGTAATATAAAAATTTCGTTCTTTTGTAACTTACGTGTTTTTAAAGTAAGAATATAACTATGAAAATAGTTTTATTTTAAACCTCTAAAATGGTTAAATAAGTCATAACTAACATCATTAAAAACTGCAAAATCTTTTTTTCCCTATCATTTTTAAAAATATTCTACAAACTCTGTTAACAACAAACATTTCCTCCGTTTTGTATTATATTTAGGTTTAATTGAAAAAAGTGCCCCACATATATGTAGATATTACATATTGCTATCAGTCAATTCTGTATTAGTGTGTGGATAAGTTTAGAGGACTTGTAATCTTCCAGGCCCTGGTTCAAATCTATGTAAGGTAACATGTATTAAGTTTATTATTCTATGATGATTAAGTATTGGTGACATCAGAATGTGTACATTACCCTAATAAAGTGGTTTAAATTTTTATTTCTTCACGTTTTTCCTTTTTTTATTGCCTTTTTTTTCTCAACCTTGTTGCCTGAAATATCCCTTTTTTACAACCACTTGGTACCGTAAATACAATGTTGTATGATGCCATACCCCCCCTTACAACGTGAAAATTTTGTCAGAGGATTGTAATAAAACGTTTTAAAAAAAACCACAATTGTACCGTTTATACGCCGTTGTTTACGATCCCTGCAATGGTTTCGTATTTTATACGGCTCCAGTTATTTTTAACATTCGCACTTTTGGATCCCACTGGGGGGAGTCAGTGCAAATCCCTGTTTTTTTAGCATAGTTTATTTTTAAACAGTGCAGGAGGGGGCGGGGGGGCGCGCACCTCCCGGTAATTCTGCAAAATTCCTTGCAAAAATTCAGCCCACTTTGAGCTTTTTTGGACCAGTTACAGCCTTTCAGCCCCCTGGTAATTTGGTACATTTTTCAATCCTGGATCCGCCTTGCATTTGTAAAAGGATGGTGGCTTCATACTTTAGTTTTGTGCTTGCATGATAATACTAAAGTAGAGTTTTTAAATAGCCAAACAAGGTCCTAGGACTGTGTTTTTTTGAATTCCTAATCTTTTTCAAGAAATTAGGTATCTTTTTTCAAGGCCTCAAATCATGGCAAAAGTGTGTTCCTTCAAATCAATATATAAACTGAAATTGGCCCCCTCGGGGGGGGGGGGGGGGGGGGGGGCAACTTGTATTCACCGGTGGATATGATCCGTGAACAAGAAAACGCGTAAAAAAAAAGGGTCTCTTTTTTCCCAACAGACGATGTACGCGCATACATTGTTAGGGTGTCAAAAACAGCAAATCGGAAAAAAGGGTATGTTTTTTTGTAACCCTGAAATGTGATGTCACGCGAGATAAAATCATCAAAATATTGTAATTTGGGAAGTAAGCACATAGCAAAGCCCGATAATAATGGTAGATTATCAAACGTAATGCATTGCTCACTTGTTTTAAGGGAGCAAAACTGACAAAAGACTTGTTTATGGTGAGCAAAACACAAAAATTGCTTGTTTATGGTATTTTTTTTAAGTTGGTGGAACGACTTTGTTTAGGTGCATTCAAGTCCATGTTCACGCATCATATCCACCTTTGAATACAATTGTAAAACAACCCCCCCCCCCCCCCCCCGGGGGTGGGCCCTCCGATTTCATGCCCAATTCAATATTTTGATTTTGTTTTTCATTTTTATGACTTGTATAACTTGAATTTCTTTTGAACATATCTTTGTATAAGATTTCTAATTTTGGCCTCATAACACTGCATCACACAAAGCACAAGAAGTAGTCTTGCATTACTGTCCTAGAGTGCTGGATATCACATGCACTCGTCAGTTTTCTCAGAAAATTCAACTGGCATTACTGACCTCATCAATAAGACACCTATAGGGAATACTTCAACTACTTAAGCTATATTGTAAACAAGATCCTCACCCATGGCAAATGAGCAACAACAATATACTTGCTTTCAAAAACATGATGTGTGCTTTGCAGCAAATGCATTAGTTGGAGAGAATATGGCCCGTATTCCAAAAGGTGTTTAGCACGATTTTAAGCTAAGCAAACGTTTTATGTGAGCAAAAGTATCGCTTAAAGAGACATTTCCAGAGAGGAGATTTCCAGAAAGAAGCGCCCCCAATTTTTTTTCGAACCCAGGTTTTTGCATATTGGAATGCTTTCCAATGTATTAGATCACACCTGAAGGAATTAATGTAAAAGTGGAAATTTTCGCGCTACATTAATTTTCGCGCTTTTCGCGCACTTCTGAGCTAGCGCGAAATTAAAAACTCTTGAAAATGTTTATTTGTGTGTAGGTCTATGTAGGATAGCTGAAAAGAACGAATTTAAAAACAAGCAAAAATGTTAAAAATTACAGAAACGCGAAAAATTATACACGCGAAAATTATCGCTTTTACAGTAAGCCGAATACGCCGTCTTAATGTAATAATATGATGATTTAGTACTTTCTGTCGTGCAGACAGAAAGTCAAAGCACGGTGTTATATGCGGGACAATTACGATAGTTCAGGCAAAAGAGAAGATACCAGTAGCTTCCCACAATGCATTGCTTCCATTGGCAGTTTTTGTACAGGTTCTCATGTGAATCGTTAGAGATGAAACATCTTAAAATGAAAGATTTGATCAGTACGTTAAATGTAGCTAATGTTTCATCACTAACGATTCACATCAGTACCTGTACAAAAACTCCATTGGAAGCAATGCATTCTGGGAAGCTACGTAAATCTTCTCTTGTCAGGCAAGTTCAAAACAAGGTTTGCTGTATTCTTTTTTACTTGTTGTCCAACCTTCGCAACGTTTTCGGTAGGTGGTCAACAATCGATCCTGTGCAATTTGAGAAGAAATTTGTATACTAAAAAATCTCATCCTGTCACTTTTAAGTAAATGCCAATTCCAGCAAAGGTAGTTAAAGGTTAAACGGACATTTAACTTCTGCCAAAAATCGCGCCCAAATTTAAACTAGGTACGGAGCAGTTTAAAAAAGGGTAGTGTGGTTTCGTCAAGTGCACGGCTCAATGCACTGTCCAGTTGACAACACCAATGGGGCATATCATTCTCGCCCATTTGTGGTAGTACCTTATATAAGCTACGGAAAGCATGATACACTTGGTGCCAATCAAGCATTTGAAGAAACACAATAGGCCTTTAAAAAAACTCAAGTAGCATCTTTAAATAACAACGTGTTGTGTGTTTAAGTTTCCGTTAAAGTAAGAAATGGTTAAAAATATTTAAGAGCGTTTTGCTAAACACAATTTTAAATTACGGTGATTTTAATGCTAAAATTGCGTTTAGCAAAAAGTTTTGGAATACAGGCCCAATGTTTTGCTAGTTGTTGTCACAGAATGTGTGTCGTAACCCTCTCAGCTGAGTCGTATCAGATATATTTTGAGTTGAGTTTCAGATCATCTAACAGTTACCATTTATTGATGATAAGTACAATTTACAATTCATCCAATGGGCATGTGGAGAGGTTGTAAATAATATGTTGAATAACTTATGGTGTCCATGCATCATTGCTTCAAATTCAAATGGGGACCCTTGCTTGATCGGTACAGGGAGGAAGTCTGCTTTACTCTAATTGATTGTCAGTGAAAGATATGGCAAGAGTATATGGTATTTATACATGTTAATTTTAATATCATGAAATGCTAAAAATAGATATCCGGTTTACCTCCACAAAGTGATTTCAGATTGCTTTCACATTAGGATTTCCGCAAGTGTCCTAATTTCAGTATTTTCAATGGAAATACGATTACCAGCAAATCTTTCTAATTTGAGACTTCCAATCCCAAAGTCCTAGCATCAACCCCATAAAAACCAGCGGGTGCTCTACGGCCAAATATTCTGTACTGACAACTGGTTTATAGGTGATTGCCTCCAACTATCTAGTTCTGTGAGCATATTATCAGAACTACAATGTTGTTCTTGTTGTCTATGCTTGGGTAGATGTTGTTGGAAGGGGTAGAAGGAATGTGGTGGGGGCGAGCAGTACTTTGGTTATCAACAGTATTAGAGTATGTATAAATCTTAAAGTTTCTTGTCATCACATTTGGATAATTAGATGTCAAAATGGTTTCTGGTGGCTTCATTTCCGCTATGGTGTTAAAAAGTTTAGGAAAAAACTCCATGCTTACGGGGACCGGAGCCCCCAAAAAGTCTTATTCAAAGGCACTATACGTGATTTGCACAATCAGAAGCTAAAAACCAAAAATCATCAAAAATAAGATTTTGCATGTCTGTAACAAGTACAGGTACCCTAACAGATCCTTCAAATGATAAGGCCAGATTAGCAACTACTAAGGACAAAATCGGTATATTAGTCATTATGTCCGTACGGACACTTACTACAACACGTACTGAATGGAGAGTCATTTTTTTGAGCCCTGCAGTTTTCTTCCTTTTCTGTCAAGTCTTCAGTTGAAAAAGTAACTTATGAGAGTTGTAAGATTATCCTTCACTTTTAGGCTATTCCTGCAAATTTCAAAAATATTTTGAATCTTTCGGCTGAATAATTCACTGATAGTGTCTTTAGGGGTTTGGAGTCATATATACTTCCCGCAATAATTTTCCTTTCAAACGTCGCATAAATATGGTTTCATCGATATAAACGAAAAATTCAAGAAAAAATGGGTCACCGATGTCACTTGAGTTAAAACCATTACAAATAAGTCTATGGAAAAATCATTTTTTTCAAGGACATTTTTAGCCATAATTTGGTTGTGATTTTTATATAAGTTGCGCACTCATGTCAGCTTTCTAATAAAACAATAAAAAACATGGGGTCACTGAGGTCTCTTTTGAGAAATTCAAGCCAAAATCATTATTTTTCTTGAAAAACAGTAGAAATTCAAAATTATACTTTTTTAAAAAATTAAATGGCATATATCGTCGACATAAAAGCCACAGAATAATACGCAACGGATGAGTGCGTATATCTCTGAGTGTTGCGGGACCATAGCGCGTATTGACCCCAGCAAACACCTCTGTGCTGCCATGATCACATATGACATTCAAATATAGTCTTTCTTTTCGTTTTATTTGTGCTTTCTTTTTCGATCTATATTCGCTTTCACCTTATCTATATCTTACGTTCTGCATCCGAGTTTCATACTTTTTGGGTCATCCTATATTCTGCAGTTGTGGCAGGAGAGGCGGCATCACTCCAGGTTTAGACCTATTATATTAGGGTTTGATAGATTTTAGCTTAAAAGACCAACATGTCAATGAGGGTTCTTTCCCTGACCTCGAATTTCACAGGAATATTTCAAAGAAAGAATTATATGAGGTGAAAAGGTAACACTACTCGAAGGGACAACCGTCCCCATAAATAAGCACAAAAATTTCCAGCACAAATTGAATACCCACTCAAAATTCGCACATTAGGTAAATCTAAAATCTTTTCTCCATCTGATTTAAAGTGACGAATTGTATAAAAATAATAAAAATAATGCATAGCCATCGGCTTGACTCGCATATTATTATTATAATGTAGGCCCTTTGCCGTACGTCCCAAAAAAAACAATAGGTCTACTATCAAAACATAAAATACTAAAAAAACTGTTGCATTTTGTGAGATATTTTGATTTTATTTTTAGACCGGTTCCTAAGCCTAAATCCTCATTTTTATGCCATCCAATTTGATGCACCTTAATCAGAGCTATTGTCATTGACACAAGGATAAAATACCATTTGAAGGTTCAAAAAAACTGAACTAATAAAGCGGATGACCCGATTTAAGTCTGAAATTTTTATCTTGTAGAATGGTTAACACCAAAACCCCATTTCGGCGATATTTCAACCGTTTTGAAGTAAGAGCTAGAAAAGTTGATTTTGATCCCCTAGAGTACAGTGTAAATTATTGGCGACCAAAATGGGCATATTTTTGCTCATAAATCCAACCCAAACATCCTAGCCCTAATATTTGCAGGGTAAAATAGAATATATTCTATTTTAACCCTGCAAATATTAGGGCTAAGGAGTTAGTGGGGAAATTTAATGCTGAGACTACGGGGACAGCCACAAGTCTCCGCTGGGACAAAATGCGAGGACACGCTATAATGGAGGGCCAATTTTCTCTCCCCAATTCCTCACTGCCTCCAAGATGCATGGGAGGAATAAATAAAGAAACTATAGTGTTGAAACAAAAGAACAATAAAAGAAAGGTGGTTGGTGTTCAAATGCCTCATTTATTTTCAGCTGCTTCATTTCATTTTCTCCAATCTGAGTGTATTGAGACCGGAAAAAACACACATTCGCGGGCGTACGTACTGTTTGTCACAAGCCGCCATCATCCAAATTATTTTCATTTGATGCGAAAGGTCTAATGCATCCACCCTACTCGTGCGCTCGTGGTTAAAGAATTATTTTGCGTTAAAAATGCTTACTATGCGGAATGTGCGCTCTTGTCGTTTAAGGCGGGGCATGCGAAGCTTCAGGCTGCGGAAGAAATTTCGGAAGCTATTGAGGCTTGGCACGATGCCAAAAGATGATATATGCCCCAAAACTCCTTAACTGTATACCTCCATGTGCACTGTGGCAGCGATGCAAGTCAAAACATGCAATTTTGCCAACTCCTGCATTTAAACAAATAGTATGTGCAAAGGTAGGTAAAGTCTTACTCCTATACCCTGCATATGACAAGTATGACTATCTCCCCCAACTGCTCTTCAAATTCTAAAGTGTTTTTAAACCAATTTGGGTCGCCATGTATCAATAAGCAAACGCAAACGGATGGCATAATCCAGACTTGCAAGGGGGGGGGGGAAGAAGGGTGCCGAGGCATTGTGAGGGGCAAAATTGCGGTTCCTTCTACATAGACACTGTAAAAACGGTCAGTTTATTTGGGGGGCTGGTGGGGGGGGTAAGGTTTCTGAGTGGGGAAGTAAGCTTCTGAGCAGGGGGCTATGTCCCCCCCCCCCCAGAGGGGTGCCGAGGCATTTGTGAGGGGGAGAAATTTCGGTCCTTCTCCTAAGACACTGTAAAAAAGGTCAGTTATTTGGGGAATGGTTGGGGGGGTACGGTTTCTGAGGGGGGAAGAAGGCTTGAGCAGGGGAATAATGTCCCCCCCCACTCAGCCATGTATCAAAAGCAAAGCAACAGTGGCATAACCAGACTTTGCAAATGGGGGGGGGGCGGCAGAAGGGTGCCGGGCATTTGTGAGGGGCCAAACTTCGGTCCTTCTCCATAGACACTTGTAAAAAATAAACGGTCAGTTTATTGGGGGCGCTGTGGGGGGGGTAAGGTTCTCGAGTGGGAAGTAGGCTTCTGAGCATGGGACTGAAAAAGGAAGGCGGGGGTAAATTCAAAAATCTTCCCCCACCTTTTGTGGAGGGCTCAAACAGGAGGGTATAAGTTTTGAGTAATATGCTAAAAGAGCGGGCATCCAACTGGTGTGTTAAATTCAGTCATCATATTTATGCACCATTGAACTCATTTCACCCTGATACCACACGCGATATATACTGAAGACAGCTATCATAATAACACATTCTTACTATCTTGAGATAAGCCAATCACATCTGCCTTTATTAAACAAATGTAACTGCTATATCAAACTGAAGATACAATATCATGTCATCTGATGGAGATACCAATCGTGATACCTCTTTTGAAAAGATGCATTCTGCTACATACTAATATCACATTTATCTACTGAGATACCAATCGTGCTTTTACTGAAGTACTTTCACTACTGAACATACTAATCTACGATCGACTGGAAGATACATTCTTGCTATATAATGAAAGATAACACACTTGCTTATGTTTACTAAAGATACCACATCTTGCTATCTACTGAAGATACCACATCTTGCTATTATGAAGATAACACATCTTGCTATCTAGTGAAGATACCCATCTTTCTATCTATGACGCACCATATTTGGCTATCTACTGTAGAACACATCTTGCCTATCTATGAAGATACCACATTTGCTATTACTGAAGATAAAACAATCTTGCTATCTACTGAAGATACCAATCTTGCTATCTACTGAAGGATAACAAATATTCTATCTACTGAAGATACCACATTGCTATCTACTGAATATACCAATATCTTGGCTTATCTACTGGAAGCTATCAATCCTTGCTATCTGCGAACACAAATCTTGCTATCTATTGAAGACACCCATACGTGTATCTACGGAAGGTATTAACTCTGTTACAGAAATCATATCTTGTTATCAAAGATGACATACATTGCCATCTACTAAAGAATAATGCTTGCTATCTGTTGAAGATAACTATGGCCAAGCGTTAAGTCTGCCCCACTATACTGAAAACTTAATTCTGTATCGATTACTGAACACATTAAAAAGTAAATGATCATACAAAATACCATGTTGTGTGCACTAAAAACATCTTTGTTCTACTGAAGATATCATGTCTTGCTATCTATAAAATCTATGAATTCATTATCTGCTATAAAACGTCTAGCCCTTTCCCTCATCATTATCTATTGTCCGTCTTTTGTTATATATGACCATTATTTTTGCGAAAGTGTCATCTGCTAGCTAGATGACATTATTTTTAAAAATAATGGTCATCTAGATAGCTAGTGAACTTCCGCAAAAATACTGGTCATGTATAACAAAAAGAAACATACTAAGGAATTGGTGTAGAAACACCGTCTATCATTGTCTGGGGAAGGGATTATTTAAATATAATCGCAGTATGGACACCTGCCATGATCGCAACAAAACTCCTAGAATAAGGAGGTATTGCGAGACAAACAAAGAAGTCTGGCAGGCTGAATGCCACAGGGACGGTTATCCCAACGGGTGTCGTAAGCAGGATTGAATTTAAAATACATAGTATGGTGTGCTGTGACGTATAGGAATGATAGGGTCCAATGGGTCCAAGACGTAAAAAGATTAATTCCCCATTGATAATACATGTTATACTCGGAATCAAAGTTAGAAGTAATGTTAGGGAATACCAGTTACCGTGGACTTCTTATATACTAATTTTGCATAAAAGAACGGGTCTGCATTATTTTTTTATTTTGTAAGAAAATTCACAAGGGGACTGTCACAATGACAAATTGACATTTTAAAAATAGCAATTCGACAAAAAAAGTTACTTAATCATCCCGAAATCGGTCGTTAATTCCAAATAGGGACCCTTACCTATCGCAAAATGACAGAGTTGGGACTCCCTAAGACGATCAACTTGTCACAACGTAGAGGGACATTGGGATCGGTCTCCGACCTTCGATAAATGAAAATAATGACCAGAAGTTTCTTTGGCATACCGATGCAGAACATCAGGAGATATTTTAGTGTGCTCAGCGGCGGTCGGAATGCTTCCCAACAAATTTACCCAGGATGTGCAATGGGTGGCGTGCAGTTAACAAAAAAAAACATGCACATAATTTCAACCTAAAGGCCGGGAAGCAATAAAATTACCAAAATCTTAATGCTTGCACGAGTTCCATCATTTAATGATATAAATTCTGTTGTGTCAGTGATGGTGTATTCTGAATTATAATCGTATCTGAACGAGGGTAAAGGAAATTGGGGTCTGTACAGTCAGTGCTGTGCACCTGGAACACATTCCAATTGTACAGGTGGTCTATTGTGACACCAAAGACGACGTTAAGCCGAAACCAGATTTCCTCTTGGTTTTAGGTTCAATTGTGAGTATAACAATCATCCAGCTGAATGGGGGGGGGCCCAAAAGATCGAATACCTTTGGTAGATTATACCCCTTGGTGATTATCTCTTGGTGTAGACTTGTACACATGCGAATATAGGAAGGATATCTGGTGTTTTATATAAGAAACAAAGTTAGCTTATGTCCCTTTTAAACGTTAAAAATATTAAACGAGTATACCCAAAAATGGTGCCGAATAATTGGATAAAAATTCATTTAATCCTTTGCCGACGTTTGTAAGATAAAGGTCTCCAAACAAACCATTCGCGAATATATGTCGTCTAGAGATTGTTTCGTGAAGTCTGACATGGCTCGCCTGCGGCTCGAAATGTCAGAAACTAGCAAGTTCAACACATCTCTAGACGACCATTATATTAGCGAATGGTCTGTTGGAACCTTTATACATTACATTAGTCCATGCATGTGTGTGTTGTTGTTTGTTTGTTTTGTTTCTTTTTTTTTTTTTTGCACATGAGGATGAACAAGCACAGGATAGAATAGTCTTTTTAAAGGTCCATGGTCCGAATAGCTAATCGCCTCATCCCCAGGGATCCCCCCCCCCCAGATTTTACCGGAAGTGTTCGGACTTGTGGTATTCACAAGAAAGTACTAATTTTCTCATCTGTGAAATCTTAGGGCTAAAGGAGTTGGTTTGGATGTATGAGTGAAAACAATATGCACCGTTGGTTGGACAATATTAACTTTACACGTACTATATGGAGATTCACAATTAAAATCACATTTTTAGCTCTAATTAAAAAACAGGTTTTAAATATGCACGAAACGGTTACAGACGGGGTATTGGAGTGAAGGCCATTCTACCAAAATGAAAAAATTTTATAGACTCAAATCTAGCCATCCCCCTTTAATTTGTACCTTATAAACGCCATGGACATATATGGGTCAGATTGGACATAACAAACACCAGATCACCTCTATGTACCATCAAATTATGAACACTAACAAGCACTGATGCTACAAAATACTTACAAGCTGACCTGAGACGAGTATAAAAAATATTGTCTCACGACAAGAAAAAGAAAAAAAACAGAAGAAGTGAAAAAAGAGGGGTTGCATTTTCTCCACTTCCACGGGAACCGTCTATCCAGGCATAGGGCAGTTCGGGCGGAGGGGGGAATTGGAAGACGCGGGGGAGACGACTGTGGTGCCATGCCGCTCCCGCCATCTGCGATCCCCCCTGCCTACTTGCGTCCAGGGGCGGCGAGGCGGGCGTTGGCGGGTGAGTGGTAGCGTGTGTGGCGAGTATCGGGAGGGGGGGTTGTGTGGGGGGGTTTGGGGCTCGGGGGTGAGGGTAGGCGTTGTGTGTGTTTGGTGGTTGGGGTGGTGGTTGGTGTTGTAGGTTGGCGGTATTGTAGTTGCCGTGGGGTTAAAACATAGCCTTCGTTCAGTTAGGTTATGGAGCAGTGACAGCGAGTGAGGTGATACATTTGAGATATATACAGCATATGGACCTCATACCACGCTTAGATTGATCATGTGTCAGAAAAAAAAAATAATCCTCAATCTAAATTGCATGAGGTGGCAAAATAAGTGAAGCAAATCTCTTATCGCCTCATGATTGTACATTATAGGGAAAATGTATTCCAGCTAAGAATTTAATAGCCTTAATATCTAGACGATTGAGCATTGGGCAAAGTGTTTGCTCATTAGCATAAAAAAATTGTTGTTTGGCGTAACCGACCGACCTAAAAAGACACTGCCTACTCAGAAGTTTTATGCAATTAGCACAAATAAAAAAAAAATATTACTGCGACAACCCATATTTTCATCCACAATTTAAATTTTTTTTTTTACCAACAAAAAGACAAAAAATAACCGGCATGTTGGAGGGTACTTGTGGTCCCCCTAGTGTAGCCTAAATATGGTTACTACCACCCACCCTTTCTGCATACCAAGAATCCTGAAACATGCCTACCATGCACATGGTAACTACAAGTAACCACAATTTTTTCCACCTATAATCAGCGCCGGATCCAGGAGTTGGGCGGAGGGTGCTTGCGGCCTCCCGGTATTCGCAAAATCTGCAAAATCAGCCCATTTTGGACCTTTTTTTTGGACAAGTTTTATCCTTTCACAGCCCCCCTGGTACATTTTTGACGTTTGTCAATCCTTATCCGCCCCTGTTTATATATCACTGGCCTCTACACGGCTAGCGGGTTTGAGTCTCCGAGGTCCACAACAGGAAGTTGCTTTTACTTTTATAATATGGCTGGAACAATGCCATACACCTTGTCAAAGTTAAAAAGAATTGTTGTATGACAATAAACATCTGTGTGGAAGATGTGCACCAGCAGGTGTATACATTGTTTCCCGCCATATTCAGGTAAACGCAACTTCCTGTTTAACACTCCCTGAGGCGGATCCTTGGTTTTTTTTGGGCACGCGCTCCCCCGGTATTTGGCAAATCTTGTAAAATCACCATTTTTTTCTTTCCCATAAATACCTTCAAGCCCCCCGGTAATTTTGGCAGGGTTGTTCAGGACTTGGGCTCCACCCCGCCCTGCACTTGGCGAACCATTTCAACGGTGTGCGGCAGGCTCGGTATCCATGTGTGAGGTTAGCAGTGGCCTAACCAGCTTTACTTTCAGGGCAAGGGGGGTCACACATATTTTTCCGGGTCAAGCGATCAGGGAAGAGCCATATTTTCAGCTCGCTACTACGCTGTGCTGGGTAACCCGAATTTTTTCCCAGTCGATCGAAATCTAACGGGCGGGGGGGTGGTGCAACTTAATAAAAGGTAATAAATATAGCAGATCATCAAGCGTGTTTCCACCGTGCATAAAAAGGCGAATTTTATATTCTAACATCACGCTGCGCCCGGTGCCTTATGCGCACTAAGCCCGTACCTGAGCATATATAAATTTGGTTTAGTATATATAGATGAGGGACAATCAAGTTTCTTCAAACCACAAGTTAGCACCTGTCTAACTGACATGTTAAAGGTGCAAGAATATTCCCTACAGTTACAGCATTCATAGCCCTTATCACGCCTGATTGCGCGCGAATTTTAAAAGCACAAAGCCATGGCGATATCTGCACGCAAACCTGCTGCATCTTTGTCGCGTTGACGTCCAATGTCAACTCCTCTTAAGGCCTAGTTGCTTTCAGTGTAAATTGGCACATGTGGAGAAAATCACTATTTTTTTCAGGGGGTTAAAGAATTCACACAGGGGGGCATCTGACCTACTAACTACACCTGAAAAACCTGACTACCCCCCCCCCCCCACTAAAGGCCAGTGATAACTCTATACAAATAAAAATATTAAAAAGACTGTGAAGTGTAAAATTTCTTGTTCTGATATGATATTGACCCCTTACCATTCTTCTGAGGTGAAAATTCAATGAGTGCGCAGGACTTCTGTTAAGCCATGGTATATGTGAGGAATGTTTATAGCCTGAAATACACTATTTGTGCGTTTTTCCATACATGAATGATTGGTATTAGTTGCAGGTGAGTGAGTTAGATGACCGGAGTGTCCCTCCAAGATAATCCCGGTGTGGCATTCCCGCATTGAATTCGTTCATTTTCCCTGTCCGACTTAATTGAATAGTTCCAAAACTCCAGGGGACAAACGTATCAACGCGAATCGACTATAATGGCCATAACTGTCACAAGCCTCCGGCCCATTTTGTCACAACCTCCAACCTGTACTGGTTAATGGGGGGGACCACTGAAATGAATTGGGATTGAGCTTGAAGACCATCTACATGGAGCATGATAGGTAAGGCAACGAGAAAGCAGCAAGAATGCATAGCCTAATCACGTGATGTTATTCAAGACAACACATTATTTGCCTAAGTACTTTCAAAGATTATTTACAATAGAAAATGGCATAATAATAGCAATTTTAAATGAAAAAACAACGGTTCTCGAACCACAATGGTCACCTGCTTTCACAGTCCACCTTTCCTCACTCCTATTTTATAACGTGATATAACTGAGATGTCAAATTCAGGAAAAACAGGGTTTTAAAAAATCAATTGCATACATATCAGAGTTATTTTTTAACCCATATTGTTATCATGTTTTCTCAATCATTTTCACCCTCTTTGACTTTACCCTAGCGCTGCCCCTTGGTACAGACATACAGACCACAGACATGTACACCTACACTTCACGTACCAAACATGTATACCCAGAACGCACTCAAACCACAGGTCTGAAAAAGTGATTTTGATCGTTGAAAAGCCTCAGTTTCTTGGGCCCCTTTCAGCCCACATGATAGGAATATACATTGGAATTTACCAATACTCTGATGAACATGAATGTGATAAACCTTCAAGTTACTAAAAAGCAGAGAATAACAGAGAGTAGTCATTACCTATGAAAACCAGAATTGAACCGACGGCCAGGTCATATTAATTTTAGTGTATCTCCGCTGGACTCTGGGGGGACCTTATGTTTTTAACGTATTTTAAGGTACAAGACCCCCTTCTTCCAAATAAATTGGGTACTTAAAAAAACTTGGTTTTTGAATGCCTGCTACGATTTATCATTAGTAATTTGATCTCAGATTTTTAAATCAACCACCTTAGTGCAGCCTGCCGTTAAATTAATAATGTCCAAGCTGTTGAACACAACATGGTGTGATCATCTACACATTGTAAATACTGTTTGGTACTTGGGCCGCTTGCTGAGTCACATCGCATCAAATCGTGTCACAAAAGATTTTGCACACATTGTACTCTTGCATCAAGGCTATTTTCACCTTGCCAGGTTTTCTTAAATCTGTAACGTAAGTCACGCCCACTCTTATTGGCCCAATACCGCACACAGCCTCGCTCAAATTTGCGCACATACCTGTAACCAGTGAGCGAGGAAACCAAATGATGGGGAGGTTATCTGGCGATGTGCACTCTGCGACGACCTAGGGGCAGGCAAGTGATAAATACGCCTCTTGAAACAGGCCAAGGCACATTGGCAGGCAGGTGGCGTAGTATGATGACGACCGAGGCCAATGTGGCGAACTAGGTACTTGGTAAATCTTCCCCTCCCCCACCCTCGAAGTAGCGCGAGCAATCATGGGGGGGGTTCAGAAGCCTGTCCGAGGGCCCATTGGGCAGAGCCCTGAAAGCTCTTGGGTTTTAGCAGTCGAGTGCCTTCGGTAAGCGCGCCGTTATCTAATGAAGCAGGTCAACTTTTTGTTGAAACTAATGATATTGCTTTTCTTTGGCCAAATGATCGTTCTTTTGATAAAATAAACTACTGTAACACAACAATCACACAATGGTATTTTTTTTCTTTGTGTCAATTTTATTTTCCCCAATGCAATTTGCAAACAATGGTTTTAACTGAATATAAACATAAAACAATAACTCAGTTTTTAAATAACAGATCTATAATTTTAAATCTCACATCTATGATGAGGGAGAAAACACATGAAAACTTGGACATGATCACCATCCGTCAAATTTAAGAGTAGATGAATATTTTTGTGGCTTTCCTTTTAAAATATCCAAACATCAAATCCTTTTAAGACCATATTTTACCATGATCCTATTTCAAATGCATTTAGGGGCTTTGATCTTTAATTATGAAGGTACATTCAGAATTTAAAGTGGCCGGCACAATTTCACAAAATATGAAATTTTTCAATTTTATTAAAAAAAAAAAAAAAAAAAAAAAAAAAAATATATTTAATATTAAAA
This sequence comes from Ophioderma brevispina, assembly GCA_023653785.1. Taxonomy (NCBI): domain Eukaryota; kingdom Metazoa; phylum Echinodermata; class Ophiuroidea; order Amphilepidida; family Ophiodermatidae; genus Ophioderma; species Ophioderma brevispina. The sequence continues at coordinate 22,634 of JAMKCH010072791.1, read as the reverse complement.
TAACTATCCAAAACACAGAAAGGGACATTAATAAGAGGCAAAAAAACATTCAGGTAATTTGTAGGCAACTTTATGTATGCCGTCACTTTATCGACAAAAATATCATAGATCATACTCATTGATTTAAAATTCAGGCCCCGACACGGGGGGTGCAGTCGCACCCCCCAATTCACTTAAGGGGAAAAAAAGGTCCGCTTTTGCTGAATTTTTTGAATTAATTAAAAAGCCCAAAATTTGGAAATTTTTACAAGAAAAGTCCATTTTTGTTAATAATGTTCAAAAGGTCAAAAAACAACCATTGTAGGGGGGTTAGGTCCCCTTTTATTCAAAAAAGGTCTACTTTTTCGAGGTCTGCACCGCCCCAAAAAAACATGCGTACAGCCCTGATTAAAATCACAAAAGGTTCTTGTGTTAAATGCCATTTCCGTTATCTGCTGAATACCTGTCCGCGGCGACATTAATTATAAAAGTGTTCTGTTACAATAAGGGCACTAATTTGGTCTTTCTTAACAATTTCAGGATGAGGCGGCTAAGTATATAAAGGATTTACAACCAGGTAAAAATATCACTTGAAAAAATCGCTGAGGTGGGGGTGCACTATTTTTCAAAGTTGCCAGTGTCTCTTTAATGAAACAGAAACCCTTGATTTTTTGACAAAGCACGATTTTTTTCATATAGACATAGCCTTCCTCCAAATTAAGAAATATCTGAAAGAATAATTTCTATGTTATGAAACGTAGAGATTTTTTTTGAAAGTCCAGTTCAGAAAACAATTGTCTATGATGACTGATACAAAAACGTCTAATTGAAGCAAAATTTTGGTCCCTGGAATCACTCGAGTGGTTTTGCCTGACCAATGGCCATTGGGCTTCAAGTCTAACCGGTTTTAAATGTTGTAATCTTTGCCAGTAACAGGCCCAAAAGGATGTCATTGGTCGATTGGCACTAGTGTTACCCGGTATGTTGCGGTCTTGTAGGACAGGGCCACAATAATAGTTGGCTCTTAGTTAAAATTGGTTTCCGCTAATTTTTCTGGATGTGGGAATTTTGCCTCCATTTTTGTCACATCCGGCTGAACAAAGGGGGTGAACAAAGACAATTGCGTTATGGTTTCAAACCCCACCCTCCCACCCAGTGGGTAATGGGTTGGGGTCCCCTCATCTGGTTGGGTGCACTGAGGGTGAATCACAAGTTGTTGCATGGTTTGGCTTGTCCAGGGGGGATTCATCCCCCACCCCTTAGGCTATGCGTACATTTGCATTGTAAAGATGAACCTGTATGGGTAGTGGGGATGAAGCCAGCCTCTGGCTCAGTATTCTTAAGATTGGCAGTCACATTGGTTCTCTATTTTTTGTGTTGGCAAGGTTTGAAGTAATTATCGGACTAGGTGTTTCTTTTCGTGGTTGTGTTTTAAAGCGGATTTCTGGGAGCAATAACTTATAATATCACTCTTATTTTCATTTTTCATCAATTAGAATTTTCATCACAGGTTTATTTTTTGTTCCTACATAGAAGTAGAGGCCAAAACAGAATAGGTTTTATGATTAGCTAAAAGATCTCTGAATGTTCCCTTTATATCATATTTCTAAAAACTTGCTGTTGCCAAAATAAGCAACTGGTCAGTTAATCAGCACCTGTTACAAGAGAAGTCACAAGTTTGTTTCTCAAATGGTATATGAAAACTTATACCCGAAGATATTTCAGGATGTTTGTGTAAAACCTATATTATAGCGGGAGTACATTATCCTTAACTATTGAATTGAAATAAATCTCAGGTATTCGTCAGGTCTATGCGTGTAGAGCAGTATTCATTTCTTCAAATTATGTTTGAATGATGTGTACACTTGCCCTGAAAGGCCATAGTGGATAGATAGAATTCTTCAAACAAAATTTACCATTAAAAATTGCAAAGACATGTGTAAACAATATTTAGGTTTTTAGATGGGTGCATGAAACCAAATACTTTGAGTTTGCTAAAATTATTTGACAAAAATCACTCTTCATATCAGTTGGCCTCTTCTCCATTTAGAACCTTCCCCAATTCCACTGGTTTTGAATATACCAGGTCAAATTTTGTTTCCAAGAGTATGGTATAGCTATGAAAAACAAATAAGTTTCCAAAAAGTTAAAAGCACTGAATAGGAGGGTGGCCTAGTGTTTTTCCATATTTTGATGTTTTGCATGTACCACAAGATTTCAGCGACATAAAACACACCTATCACAACATATACTATAAATCAGAAAACTTATTATCAGATGTTTAATTATTGTTTTAGCTCATATTGCATGTATTGGGCATAGCCAACCTTAACAATGACTTTCAATGGTAAAATTGGCATTTTTTTTTAAAAAAGGGAAAAAACTATTTTGTTGCACAATGTACTAGAAAGTATTGCTGATCTATGGAAAGATTGAACTTAGAGAATACCAAGTCGAAATTATTATTAAAGGCAGCTGGCAAAGATTTTGAATTAGGTGTGTTAAAATCAAAAACTCATAGTCCACATTAGTGCGTGGAGTGTAATCCCTAGGGAATACGGTTATATGGTCTCAACTGTATTTCTGGAATTCTTCATAGTGTAGCTTCAAGTGCACATTTGTAGGGGCTGTAGGTTCCTGAAGAGAGCTGGGAGCCTTCACACCAATATTCCATGCATTTTACACAAATCCCGGGGGGCACTTGTATCCAAGGTGAATGATGCGGAACAGAGAATGCGTCAAAAGGGTTATTTTTTTCCACAGGCGATGTACGCGCGTTACATTGTTACGGTGTCAAAAACAGCAAAATATGGACCAGGGTATGCTATGATGTTTCATACCCCAAAAATTGTGAGTATGAGAGATCAAAATCATCAAAAGATTGTAATTAAGGAAGCAAGGCAAAACAAGCAATGCTCAGTAATTAAGGGTATAATTATCAACACAATGCATTGTTACTTTTAAGAGCGTTTAAGTAGCAAAACAATGACAAAAAGACTTCGTTTAGGGTAGCAAAAAGACAAAAATGCTGTTTAGGGTATGGTTTTTTAGTCGGGGGAAATACTTGTTTAGGGTGCATTTCGGAAGTCCAGTTCATGCATCATATACACTTTTGATACAAACTGGTCTCCTGGGACACAAATGAAAACTATGTACCACCAAAACTGGCAACCTTGAAACATGCAGCCTGTGAATTAAAGGGCACAGGCCCATTTTCACCTAAAAATAGAAAATCATCATGAGGACCATTTGAATGACATCAAGTTGCTAGGTGAAATCGACTTTAGTTATGAATTACACTGAAACATTTCCTATCAAGTGTCTATTTAGTTGGATTACTTCCCTTTTCATGCAGCTTCTGGAGAAACTCTGAAAATTGCAAAACCTGTGAGTATTTTTTTTGGAACCTGACAAAACTTGAAGATAATACCCAAACGAGAAGTAGAAACAGGAACTTAAGGCAGGGCAGCTCATGAAAGCGAAGCAAACAAAAAAAACAAAACAAGGTCAATGTTAACCACTTTAAAAAAGACACCATCAGTACGCACCCCCGACAGAGTAAAATTGTTGAAGTTTTCAGGAAACAGATTAAAAAGTGAAGGATAGTGTGTAGAATCTCATGTTATTTTTCCCAACTGAAAAATAACAGAGAAGAGAAGGAGAAAACAGCCATGTGAAAAAGATATGAATCTACAGAATAATCAATTACGCAGTTGTCTTATGACTGAATGTCCAATTTCGGTCCTTATTAGGTTGCCTTTTGGTTTGTTCATTCATGGGGGGGGTATATGTTAGGAGAATTTAAACTTGTTAAGACATGGCAAAAATTTGTTTTGGATTGTTCATTTCTGATTTAGTATCATTGGGTAGTTGACCTTTAAACATTTACTAAAGACCACATACCATTGCAATTCAACCCTTTTCTGTTGTAGGTTTTCGGAACCGGTTCACATGCATTTCAAACGGTCTTTAAAAGGTATGGTAACTATATAGGCTACTTCTAGTTTAACTACTAAATAAGGGACAATATTTTAAGGACCACACAAGAGACAAGGTCGTGCATTATTTCTTGTTGTTTTGTTTACAAAGTTTCCGCTACATTGTGAAAGATATTATTAGAGAGAGGCCGGTGAACAAGCTGGTGCACAAAGATTTAATGACGGTAAAGTATAAACGACATAACAAAACTTTACTCATTTTTTAAATAAAATGGGAATTTTTTTAAAGTAGGCCAGAAAAGAACCCAATATCAGATGTTTGTGTCATTTTTCATGATGCATTTTAGCCATTTGAATTAAATGGTACTTGCATATGTTGTTACAGAGAGAAGAAGAAGGAAAATTGTGAAGACTTGGTTATCTGCTTTACACACCATCCATTATCATTGGGGACAAGATATAAGATGTATTAAAAATGGCATAGACTATTTTGTACTTCCTTGCCACAAGAATGCTATTTTACTATTTGTTAATTGAAAGTGCAATTGATTTGTTTTGGAATGGTTTTATTAAAAGGGGATTTGGAGATCCGCAAACCTGTTCCCCCAAACTGAAACTTAAACAGGCATGAGACTGAACTTTCAGAAAAAAAAAAACTGAATAGGGAAAAAAAAAAAACTGAAAAACCTTGAAATCCAGCAGAAAAATACCCCAAATCGGGCTGTCTGATGAAAATAAATCAAAAAAACGCGTAAATTCGGGCCAAAAAAAAAAAACTGGAATTCAGTTTTTAAACTGAAGATTCTCAGGCCCTGTTAACAAGGCGAATTCGTATTTAAGCGATGCGTAAAATAGTCCCGCCGATGTTGCGATCACAACACGCAATAAATGCAACTCAACACCCCACCAATCCCCAACACACCGCAAAAACCAACCCCCTCCACAACACCACGCAAAACCCCACACCCCTCTCCAACCCAACAACTCCCCACCCTCATCCCCAAACACCCCCCACAAAACCCCCAACCCTCGGTAAAAACCCCAACCCCACCCCAATACCCGTAACACACCTTCCCCTTTCACCCAAACACCCGCCAAACCAGCCATTCCCCACCCCAACACCCCGCAACACCATTCATCCCTCGCCAAAACCGCAACACTCCCACCACCCTCCCCAACACCCCGCAACACTCACAGGCACCCATCCCCTCCCCGGTGCAACACCCACACCCTTCCCCAAACACCCCACGCAACACAAACCCCTTCCAACCCCTGCAAAACACAACACCCCGCCCAACACCCCGCAATACCCCACCCACCCCCACTTCCCCAACCACCCCACCACAAAATACCCAACCCCCTCCCTAACACCCCGCCAAACCCCACCCCCTCCCCACCCCTCACCCCTCCCATATAGCATAGCAGTCTCATGTAGCCGAAGGAATTTTGCCTAATCCGAATGTACGTTTCAGAGATACAGCAATACGCATATTCAATTAGCTCATTTACATACCTAAGCCGCATATACATAACTTTCAAATTGACAAAAAAAGTGTGGCCCTACGATAGGCTTTAATGCAGCCGCAGAGGGAGAATTTGACGATCCGATGTACCGTTTCAAAAATATTATAGCAATTACGCTGATTTTTGCATATTAATTAGCTCATTTGCATACTCATTTGGCCCGAAATATGTCCCAAAATCTAATCAGGTCAACAACTCTTCAGCCCCGCTTGGCCCACCAAGTTACATCATTATACGCCTTACGGAACTCCAGACAACTTGTATACACGGCCTGCAGGAACATCTAATAAATTATGCAAACTAGATACGTAATCGCATATTTTCACGGCCACCATCTTATCAGGTCGAGAAATCAATCAACCCCTTCTTTCAACCAAGTACATCATTGTCGCCCTACGGAATCAAGATTAAAATGTATACAAATGGGTTAACATTTTTGTCACGGACGGAAGACGGCGGACGAACGGCGACGGGACGGACGGAGAACGGATGTGCTCATTTCATAGTCCCCGTTTCGAACGGTTCGGCGGGGCAAAAAAATGAGAGTTAGATCATCTGAATCATTGTCTTAGTAATTTCCAGGTGTACCTAATCTTACGTGCAAAATTTGAGCGCATCATAAGAAAGTCGCAATTTTGTAATTTGTTCGTATCAACGGACAGAAAATTACAGCCCGTGGCCTATGGGACTGTGGGAAACACATAATTGCTCATAACACAAACTGCAGATCAGAATAACTCCAAATAAGCTTTTTCCCCAAGGTATATAGTGAACAATGAATTAAAACGAAGGTGATGGAATCAGAAATTGCACCTTTTTAAATGTTTCTGTACCGAGGAAGAAATTGTGAAGAAGAATTGGTATCTGCTTACCCCACCATCCTTTATCATTGGACAAGAAATTAGAGAGGACTTAAAAAGTAGCATAGATGTTTTACTTTCTGAGAATGCTATCTACTTATTTTGTTAAAGTGAAGGTGCAATTGATTTAATGGTTTGAGGTCGTTAGTACTTGTAATTTGAACAGGCTGATACTTTCCCTTTTTTATGTGGAAAAATGAACAAGAATGGTGTTATCCAGAGCACATGTATGTAGGAAGCACATGAGCATGGTGTTATACCCAGAAAAAGTGTGCGTGAGTATCAGATGTGACATGAAATCCAATGATTGTATTATCATGAACTCGTACAGAAATTCTGTTAAAGGTGCTTTGTCCGATCGGATGACCCCCTGACATACCCTAGTATAATCATTTTGAGATTCAGATGAAAGCCCATATGTAATTGTGACCTGAAAATTTCAGCCTTCAAATCCATTTCTTTTCTGAAAATAGAGACCAAAAAAAAACACAGTCATTTTAATGGTTTGCATTAAATTAGCACATCGTGAAATAGGGCATTGCGATACCACTATCCCTAAAACCTGAAACTTTTTCCCACGAAACTTGGTTTAGTATTTGCAGTCGGCCATATGGCCCTTGCAAAAGAGTCTGACAAAAGTTTTTTGATGGTTGTCTGGGAAACCTTGACTTGCTGCTTCAAGATCTGATGATGTACTTAGATCTTTGAAGCATTTCAGAAGGGGGTAAATTAACAGGGAAAATTTTTGTAAATGTTTCACATGGGGTTAACAAGTGTATCGTCTACTCTATGTTTACACATTGGTCATTGATATTTGGGAAAGGAAAAAAAAACAAATTGATTTCTTTTGTCACATTTTGTCTCTTGCCCCTCCCCTGTTTCTTTCTTTCATTTTTCTCTTCTCTCTTTTTTTGTTAAGTAGAGACCCCCAAAAGTCTCCCAAGATATGCCACTGAACCTGAGTCCTAGTATATTTAACAGTACAAGGTAGGAGGGCGCTCTTAAGTGTATTGGTACGGGATAAGTGTATGGAGGCTAAAGGATATATCTGGTCACCAAATATTTAAATCTAATGACCGTCAGTTGTAATTACAATGCTTGCAGTGGGGTTGGATTACACTTAACCCCTGACAGATTGAAGTCAAATTTTTACAAAATTATCAGTATATTACTAGATTTATTAACAAAGGTTTAAAAGGTGACTTTGTAATGTCACTGGACCAAGGCTTTGCTTGCCATAGAAAATACATGCATGAATTCCATAAATGACCGTTTGGAAATCCCAAATCGAGCAGGTTGTCCCCCCCCCCCCGGGTGGCCAAAGGGGCACCTTAAGTGGCCAAAGAGGGTGCCAAAAGAAGGAAAAGGACAAAGGAGCACGCCAAAAGTGGGCCACAGGGGGTGCCAAAAGAAGGAAAAAAGAAGGAAGGGAAAGGAAAAGGGAAAGAGAAAGAAAAGCTTGGTTGGAAAATTGAAAAAAAACTAAGGGAAAGCTTAAGCACAAATTAGGGCGAAAATTAGGGATAAATATAAAAGGGAAATCCGAATAAAAAAAAAAAAAAAAACAATGTGCCAACAATAATTTAAAAAAAAAAGTATAAAAAAGTAATGGAAGGGACACCAAAAACGACAATCAAACATTAAAGAATATAGCGAAATGGAAGAAATGAAGAAAAGTGAATGAACTAAGGAAAACAAAAAGGGCAGCAAAAAAAAGAAGAAAAGAAAAAATGAGATAAAGGAAAGGGGCGACAAAAAAAGGAAATGGAAGGGAGTTTGAAGTAAGGGGGGGGGGTCAGGGTTGGCAATGCGACAGAGAAATGGAGGGGGATGTCATCTTGAATATGCCTCTGCCCATCAGTCCCCAAAATTATGCCCCCCCCCAATCAAGCACAGCTTCCCCAACCCACTGAAGAGAATAGAGGGAAATCTGAAATCACCTGGCGAATGGAGGATTTTTCTTTTTTTAAAGAAGCCAACAGCCAACCGCAAACCCTGCAGGTTGTTAGCTGCCCTAAACCTATTGAAAAATTGAAAACTGCTGCCAAGAACTACATTTGTTACAGTAGTAGGGCAATATATAACCCAAGCTTTGGTATAAAATTGGAATTAATTGAGTCCAATACTCCAAATTTATTGGTCAACCATGAGTTGAAAAAAATATTGGGCGAGACGAAGTCGAGCCCAATTTTTCAACTCAGGGCGAGACAATAAATTTGGCATTGGACGAAAAAGAATCCAATTTCCTCATATTAGGTTCTGAGAATCTTGTGTCCATATTAATATACAAATTGTTATTTAAAAGAAACTAGGTACATGTACAAGGACTAATATTTATAAGCTATAGAAGATGATTGCATGGAAGATGCAGAGCAAATAACTCCCAAGAGACACTATGCACACTGAGAAACCGCAAGCATGGAACCACCCAAAATGGTGGACACACACTAAAGACATAGAATCACCTAACACCCGGACACCAGCAGGCTTTCAAATAAAAGACATCAAACAGGAAACCACCCAACCACTGGGCACACCCAGACATGGAACCACAAAAAAACACCCACACACCGAAAGCATGGGAACCCACCCCCCATGGGAAACCACACAACACTGGGAACATCCAACCCTGGGAACCACCCCAACTCTGGAACCACCAAACTCTGGAAACCATCCAACTCTGGGAACCATCCAACTATGGGAAAGGAACCATCAACTCGGGAACCATTCCCAAAACACTGGGAACCATCAACCTGGGAACCACCCAAGACAGAATCACATACTGGAAAACAGAAAACTGGAAACCACCCAACCCCAAAACATGGAAGAACGACGAACTCACGACCACCCCCACCACCAAACCAAAAGAAACATCCTTAAATTGTATCAACCACTCAGTCAGCAGTGCAAAATAATGAGTCCAAAGTGGTGAAACAAATGGGCACCCAGGTTTCTGGTGGCATTTGATACTCAAACTCTCATTTTTATTGGTCTCTACCATGTGTATAGTAATATAGTGCGGAAAGTGCTCAAAACATAATAAATGGATATAAAATTGGATCGATTAAGCCAAATAATTGGTCGAGCTATGAGGGCAAACAATAGTCCTTTCAGTCGAATCCCAATATTGTGAAAACTCATAGCGACAATTAATATTGGGCGTACTCATCCAATTTTATCATTATCATGTTTTGGTCCGATCTTTTCAACAACACTTGACTACTCAAACAATGATAATGTTGTAATCAGGTCGAACCCTTTAAGAGTTTCTACATCAGGTAATTATAGAGGGGTGATTTTTATCACACAGCAAGTAAGAAAAGAAAAAAGTAAATACAATGATTTCATCTCATCACATTACACCATTCCAATAAATATGGCTCCCATCATTCCACCCCAAATTTAAGATTTTGGATGCTTTTTCTCCTTTCAAAATTTAAAGAAAGTTCAATTTCACTGTATAATTTTCCTATTGAACATATGTTTGTATTAGAATTCTAAATTTAGCTTCTCACTACTACTGATCTCATAGCGTAATTTCATAGCAGGTCTGCATCACTGTCCTGCTAACTGACGTCACTGGTCAGTCACCTTCTATGGGCCCTGGGCTTGGCCACTAGATGCTGGCGAATGAACTGGCATTACTGAATTGTTCAATTAGCAAAAAAAGTTTTTTCTGTTTTAACCCTTCACCATGCAACCCTGTTTTGGAATATGTGAGTGAAAAAATGTTTTTTTCTTTACTGTAAAGAATCCTGCCTGTAAAATTTCACAAATCCAGAAACGTTTTTCTTTCAGAATGTTTCACTTCTAACATAATAGCCCAGCAGCAATTTCAAAAAAAAAAAAAAAACAAACAGTTTTTTTGACACTTCAAAATTTTTTAAAATAGAATTGAATAAAGCTCTTTGAATTGCCAAATTGTAAGCCCTCCTTTAGACTTTGTTTACATCTTGGCTATAATTTAATTGCAGAATTAAAACAAAGTTTTCCAACCGATCCCACCCCCAAACAGCAATTTTTTGTTTACCTTAGATATGCAGGGATTAAGTGGGCCTTATCATTGATTCCTGAAAAATTGATCCAGCACATGCCCCAGCGGCTAAAACCACATTCACAAGACCTGAGTTTTATGCGGGACTCATCCAAAACAAAAGGCTACAGAAGAATTTAGGTATACCCCCCTCCAAAAATTAACAGTACATCCTTTTTTATGCTGAAACAAAAAAATTTAACTCACCAAGCCCACTATGTGTGACCACTTACTTCCCCGTTGGAGCATGGATGCAAACTGTGCCATGAACACAACTGTCTTAAGGGGTATCACAGCCTTTTGCTGATACCAAACACGAAAAAAAATCATCAAACCTCATATTTGTTGTTTTTGTTACTCTGGATAGAATGTGCTAACACGACCAGCAAGTGGTTGGCTTGAAACCGTGTATTAAAGACAGACATTACTTTTTAATCTGATTCTGTAAGTGCTATACGTGCGATCAAATTTTGACTTGTCTATTAAAAAAAACTTTGTCCCTTCCTGTAATAATCCCAGATTTTTTTTTTTATCTACCTTAACGTTGTTATATGAATTGTCGTTATGGTACACACTTATCCCCGATTTATAAGCAAACATTGCATTTCCATATTTTATTTTTCTCCAATTATCGCTGCTTATCTCCCTTTAACACGGGATTCCTGCGTCCCAATGATTGTGCATGGTATGCGGTGATGTACAGCAACCATTGTTTAAATTTAATATCTTCAAGGAGTTTAATTAGAGAAAAAGTCTGCTTTTCTCGAGCATTTGATTGAACAGTGAAAATGATAAAAATACTTCATTCTTTGAAAAAGATTCCTAAGAAATATGGTAGTATTTCCAGGAGGTATAGCAAAGACAAAAGTGGGATGGCTGTAAAGTTTTGATCTGGAAAAGCAAAACCAAGCAGAAATGTCATGGCATGTCAAAATTACAAGTTCACTTGAGCGGCCTGACTTCGAATAATGCACAAAAATGAAAAGCGGGTTCTTTCTTTCTGCAAACTTCACATACTCCCATCAATTTTTCCTACAAGTTTTATGCCAAATTGCACCGAGCACACAGAACTTGCCTTTGTTAATGCAACAATGCATCAGGTCAAAAGGCATATCAAAGCAAGAATTAAAGAAGTATAGGATTTTGTTAATCTGAAATAATGATACAAGTTTTAAAAGGAGGCTACTTCTTGTTAGCCACGTACTCTTGAACAAAACGTGTGGGAATATTCATGCACATTTCATACACGAGAGATTAAACTAATAAGTAACAATTGAAATAGCTACGGAATTGTTTAGTTGTTTATATTTTTTATACATACGTATAATATTTCATTTATGTAAACTATTTCATACTGATGATGTTTTTTTATTAAGAGTCCCCATAAGATACACATGTATACAGTAGAGGGCTTACTGTACACATGAATAAACAACAATCCTTTATGAGAAAAAGTGGGGATTACATCAAGGTTTTTTAGTTGACATTGCAGAAACATCACATTTCTTATAACCAACAGGCTGGCATTCTCAAAGGGAGTTAACTTTAGACCAAGGTTTTAAAACAGGTTAGTCTACCTGAGTGGACCTTTGATCTTGCAACATACTTGAAAGTTGAAAATAACAGATGAGAAAAATTCTGGGACCACCCATGAGAATTTTCTCACCTGTTACAGCAAACCTTTAGAGTATGCTGAAAGGAAAAAAAAGGTCCATCATGTAGGACTAACCATGGTTTTCAAAACCAGGGACAAAGTTAAGTCAATAAATCACATTATCTACTGAAGCAGCCTACAGGGTAACACCACGACCTGCTATTGATTGTGATATAAATTTAGTCATACGCATAATTACATTCATATCTATATGCTTTATTCTTGCTGCTTTTATTTCCATTAACGCAATAAAGCACATGAGTTCAGGTGCAAGGGTACAATTAATTATGCAAATGTATTATCTTATAAGATATCAATCTTGCTTTCTTATCAGTACTAAAAAAAACAAAAAACTTGAAACCAGCTTAGCAAATCATACTTGCAAATCTTAGTTTGGTAGCAGATACTTGCTATATACTGAAGATAGAGGTGTATGCCATGTTGGGCGCATCTGTAATGGATACACACGGCCCGGGACCACCCGATTACCTCAGCTTGAATAAATCCTGACACCACCAAAAGCCAGTACCAAAAGAATTGTAATATGCAAAGAAAAAGCAGGTTGTATTAATATGGCAAGTTAGGCTATCTAACTGGGAAATGTATTTCAACAGATTCAATTCAAAACGAGCATATATCATTCTGGCTGTTACCAAACAACAAATGCTGGATGCAAAACCCAGATAACTCATCTAATGTGGTTGCAAAAATGTACTTCATTAAAAATTTAATCATTCCCAATAGTGTCCTTAAAAGCCTTGACGGTAAATACTGCCTTTATACAAAAAACTCATCCGGGACCCAATTTAAATTGAAGGACCAAATACAATACTGCAGTGCTCTTGTTAACCTTTATAATATTACAGTCGCTATCATAATTCCAATGGCAACCCAATGCACACACAAAATATTGGGCTAATTTACATGCGGGCAATAACATCTATGCCTTTTTAACCAAATTATGGGATGTTTGAGACTGCCAATCTTGTCTGAGAAATTCTGGCAGTGACTGTACTTTCTTTGATAGCAAGATTAAAACTGCCAAACAAGTCATCAATCAGCATTGCTAATTATTTCTTTAATTAAACAAATATATTTAATTCTTTGGCCAAAGGCATAAAATATATTTTTATTGTTAACTTAAAGGCCACATATAGCTTCTGGACTCAAGAGAAACAAACTTTCAACTTAGGTGTATCACCAAATTATTAAAACGCGATGTTACATGAGCTGAGTGGTGTCATTGAGAAATACCCAAAGCATGTATGGGATTTAGACCATTGTTTAGATTGATCCCTGAGTTAGAAATAACCCACAATGATTACACCATTGAGGTGTGACATAATAAGTGAAGCAAATCATTGTGCTCTAACCTGGTCTCTTGGTAAATCACTTTTCATATGGAAAAACAATTTATTTTCAAGTTAAGGATATGTATTACCTTAACTTATGGAAGTTTACACTGATTATGATGTATGCGGTGGGCAGCTCATTGGAGTATATGATTTGAAATTGTGTTCCACAGGGCCAGGGAGTAGGAACTATAAAGGGTACCAACAATAACTCACTTATACACGTGTCTATGGGGAAAATTGCAACTTGAGCATGGTTCTTTCACATTTAAAAACTCTCACAGAGGAAAAACTACAACATCACCCCAAAGTACAAGCTTGAAATCACCAAATAACCAAATTTTGAAACATATGATGGACCAGCGAAAATTTTTGTTACGAATCACCAAAATTGCCCGTTGTCAGACCGGCAACCCAAGATTCTCTATGTCGCCAAAGCTGTAATTTGCAAATAGATGTAAAATTGATGACGCGGAGTAATTTCCTCAAAAAATCACTGTCCAAAATGCTGCTTAGTTTGAGAAAACATACAGTCTATATGTCACTAATGAAATTTCATCACTTATAATATTAAATAGTGCATTTCAGAATTTTAAAGCACTTTTTCCAGATGCCATTGCAAAGAAAGAGTCCACCCAAGAGTTTTGATCCTTACGGCAGAAGGTTACTGGTGTATAACCTATATATTACAAATGGAACTCTGAAACTTAGTTAAAAATGTCATGAATCTAGACATTGACATCTTGGCCATAAACATTTCTTCAAAAATTACCGTTAGAACTCCATTGTGTGATGACAGTGTGGCCTATTGCTTCAGACCCTCCAAATCATGTTGTGTTGTAGAAAGGTAATGGCTATCCACGATATCTGTGGAAATGCGAAGGGAATAAAAATGGTTTTTTGTACTGCAGTATAGAAAATGCATTAAAATATAAGTAGATATCTTAAAAATTATGAATAAATCTTTTCAGAGAAAACGTTTTAGTTCGAACCTGTCTTTTTGCATTATTTAACTACATTAGATCTCTATTATGGTTTGATATTTTATTTTATTCTTGTTCTTGAATTTGGTGTATTTTAGCTTCTTCTTTGTCATTGAACAATTGATAATTCTGAATTATATGCTTTTTTTTATGCATTTGCATAAATAGTTTTTAATGTCCTTTTGTGTGATCAAGAAGATCGGTGTTTTTCTGTTTATGGGGGGGTTTTGGGCAGGTTTCAATGTACTTTTTTTACTCTAGAAAAACCATGGCCTTTGCACAGGCAGTGGTAAACCAAGAGGATGTGTCAGCTAGCTAGCAGCGATGTCAGCAGCAATTATTAAACCCGTGTGGGGGGGGAGGAGGGTGGTGTGGGGGAGGACTCACATGAATGGATGGCACACTCAAACCCAAGGGCATTCGGTGACTGTAAAAACATGCAAAAATATGGGGTCTTGGGTGAGAGATAGCCAAATGCCATAAATAGAGGTTATTTGGGGCACACATTTGCTAAAAAGTTCAATCAAGGGGTCCTTGGTGAGTGAGATTTTGGTCAAATTTTCTAAAAGGAGGCGTTTTGTGTGAAAAATATTCCAAAAATAACGCGGTGCTTTGGGTGAACGTGGGAAAAATTGTCAAAAAATACGACATTTTTGGGTTTGACGATGATGCTTAAAAACGGCGGGTTCCGAACAGCCTTATATGTGCATAGCCTCCACAATGTGAGTGCCCCCCCCCATGCCATTGTTTGGACAAGCAAAAAACAAGCTATCTGTTACTAGTTTCATTCGTATTTGGTCGTGAAAGATAGCTTTTGCTAGTCTGAAGGGTAGGCCTAATCCACTCTAGCTCAATATCAGTAAAATAAATATAACATACCACTGGGGGCATTCCTATGCATGTGCTCGGATGAATTTAGTATTTGCCAACGGTCCACCAATCAGTTAAAAACGTTGAGGCGCCGAACGAATTCATCACTGAGTGGTGGCAATACCAAATGTCTTGCAAAATCATACTATCTAAGCTCACCTACGGAAGGTGCGTCCCAATGAACATGCATGTACGCTTAAATGAAAAAAATCACATTTTTTTCAGTGCATACAGTACTACATATTTCAATAAAAGTCTGATGAGGTTGAAAGGTCACAAACTTCAGAAAAAAAAATTAGACCGACATATGGACACGGGGCTGTCTCTTTAGGTTGAACACCACTAACTCACTATACACATAGTCTATGGGGAAAAACTGGCAACTTTGAGCATGTTTCTTTCACATTTAAAAACTCTCACAGAGGAAAAACAACAACATCACACCAAAGTAACAAGCTGAAATACCCAAATAACAAATTTTGAAATATGGAGACCGAGAAATGTTTTAGTTAAGAATCACCAAACTCCCCATGTCAGACCGGCAACCAAGATTCTCTATAGTCCCAAAGCTAGTAATTTGCAATCGATGTAAAATTGATGACAGGGAGTTAAAGTAAATTTCCTCAAAATCACTTGGTCCCAAATGTTGCTAGTTTGAGAGAAAAATACAGTCTATCATGTCAATTCATGAAAATTTCATCACTTTCTTAATATGATTATAACTAGTGCATTTCAGACATTTTTAAGACTTGTTCCAGATGCCATGCAAAAGAGTAGTTCCACCCAAGTTGTTGATCCTACGGCAGCAGGTTAGTTGGTATAACCTCTAGGGGCAGTTGATTTTTTTGAGGGTATGATTTCTTTCAATTTGCACTTGATTGGCCGTAGAACACCAACCGAGACATTCAAATATTTACTGAATAGACAAGTAAAAAAGAATCAAAAACTATAGGTTTGAACTTGTTGCTATCGTAATCATCCCCATGAAAAGAATGCTTTGATTTTCGCCGTTGTGGTAGGACGAAAATTCTAAATCATCGACTACATGAAGCTTATTACATAAAGATGGCGTATTTGGATATTCAACGTCATGTTGTGATCAATTACATTGGTAAGCATCCAATTATGGAAACAAAAGGTGCACAAAAAAAAATTGGGGGCACTTCGTTCTGGAAATGTCTTGTGCCTCTTTTAAATGGAATAATCATTCTGGTAAACTGTTAACTGGCTCAAAACTAAACAATATTATATAAAGGCTCGGAGAAAAGGGCGAGCAGTGGTTTCTCGGTTTGTTCATCTTAACTAAGATCCTTGTCGTGCATTGATGAGTTTCGCTTCGTAATAGGTTTGCTTGAATCATGCATATAGGCCCACCCCTCTAAAAAATATAAAAACTAAAAAGGTTGAAGCATTTATTATTCATTAAAAACAAATCATTCAGTAGTAAATGTAATTTTCTTATTGTAATGAAAAGGTTGTTGCAAAGAGGAGAAAACAGGTCTTTAAATTCAATAGACCAAAACCTTACAAGCATATGACAAATGCACTGTAATTGAGCACTCCCACTAAATTATTTTTCCATAATAGTTTTCAATTCTTGCTAAATAAATGTATTTACACAATTATACTTGTAGTCAAATTCATTAAAAATAGTGTCCAATGGTATTAAACACATTTGCCTCAACTTCACAGACATATTCGTATTGGTATTTTGCTTAAATATTTTCTAATCTACCATTCAGACGCAAAGGTCACAAAAATTGTACCGAAGAATTGCTGAATTCCATGAATGTGCATAATTTTTTTCATAATGGATAAGTGCATATATTTATTAATTGTCACTACTTTCTATGAGATATGCCATGCATCTGATTAAAGTGTGTAATTATATAAAATATATGGAATCAAAGCCAATAACTCACCCCACTTTGACATTTGGGTTTACAAATTTTGAGGAATTTCTTAAAACAAACTGCATTATTACTTCCTAATAGTTGTTTTTATTATCTTCTGTATTTTAAAGGTGAGTTGACTTGGGTCAAGGAACCAATTTTCATGTAAGAATTTTTCCCTCACAGAAATATCACCACCATATGATTTACAAATTTTGTAGTTAATCGGAGCTCCCAGCATTTGGAAGTTAAAACACAAACATGTTAGCCGTTGTGGGGCTCGAACTCAACAACTTCACACAGATTCCATAGCAGAGTTCTGCACTTTTCCCACTGGACCACCCACCAATGCTTCTATTGTTTATGCATGAGTGAAGTGCAAATTACATTTCTACAAGTATTTCTATGAAATGCCTTACAGGAGCACCAGAATTTTCGAGGACCCAAATATTGTGGTCATAATAGTAATTTCCATGTAGATTAAACACCTCAATATATTTCTTATCGTGTATTAATTCTACCTAAATCTTCTTAAAAGAGAAAAAATGGATGATTTTTTGATTTGCTCATATTTCCATCTAAACATAGGGCAGATTTTGTATTTACTCTTAAGGAAATTCAAATTTCACAATTTTGTACCCAAGAAACATTTCTTATCTTTTATATCCTGTCAGATGGGGATTTTTTAATGGAAAGCTTACACCAGGGCAAAATCAGAACTTTCGATTTTTAAGGGAACCCCGATATGTTGAAAATCTGCGCAGTTGTCACCTTTAAAGCCATCTTAAAGGAGAACCGTACAACGAATAATATTAAACAAATATCAACGATAAAATAATTATTGACCACATACGAGTGTTTATAGAAAACAGAATTATATTAGCCATAACAATGAGGAATAAAACTATCTAGTCTGACCATGTGCTATTTAAAAATCGGCAGCAAGTGTGTATCGTGTATGCGATAAAGCCTGCGCGTTGCGTCATAATGCCATAGGAAATACACATTTATGAAAGCATCATGTGTGAAGGTGTATGGCACTACTGTGCCGTGCTATTGGGTGATAACACAAATAATATCCCATATACACGAGCGCGAATTAAATAGCGCAGGTCCAGAAAAAATGTTTTTATCATTTTATGGTAGTTTAATTCCGTTTTCCATGAAACCACTCCACCATGGTCAATAATTATATTTATCGACTATATTGTGTGAATTATTCTTGATGGCAGGTTCTCCTTTAATGCGAACCCTTAGATAAAATGCCCAAGCCTGTGGGAGATGTAATTAGGCTTTTGTGGAGATCAAATCACATCAAATTCTGTCACCAAATTATTGTGACAAACATGGATATCGGCCACTAGCTTAGATTTTCACCTTGCTAGGTACAAAAAGCTGTAAATTAATTCCCGTTCCCACTCCTAATGCCCAACACCGCACAGCCTCTGGTCAAGGGTTGCGCCACATGTACCAGGTGAGCGGGGATAACCAACATGATTGGTAATTTTAATTTTATCTCGCCAGTTCAAACGGCTATGAAGCATTATTGGCAGGTAAGTTATAAACACACACTATTGAAACATTCCTATAACAGCATTTTGAGTGGGTCTTAACTCAAAGGGCCATAGTCAGATCCGCTAATATCCGAATCCCAGAACCCAGATTTACCAGAAATGGTCAAAATTTAATTGTATCTAAGAAAAGCTACAATTGTTCTCATTTACAAGTGAAATGTTAGGGTTGGGGGGGTGGGGGGGAGAGCAGGGTAAAAATTAGGGAAATTGCCCCTATTACCTTTATTAGTCCCATAATGTAAGCATTTATCCTAAATATTACTCTCTTGGCAACTTATTTTGTTTGTTTAATGTTTCCATTTTCCCCATTATCTGCTTGGGCCATTCCGTCAGAACTCCAACTCAGCATATATCCTGACTAACTCTGACATGTTAACCCCAACTCATATTCTAGTTCAGTTACCAAAACAGTGAGAACATGCCGATAATGGAGGAGGAAATTCTAAAAAGGGGCAAAAGGTCCACTTGTTTTTTTTTATAAAAAGGATCTAAATTTAGAGGAATTTTTACAAGTCCACTTAGTTTGAGATGTCAAAAAGTAAAAAAAAAAAAAAAAATGGGGGGGGGGGCTTAGGTCCACATTTACACGAAGCTACACTTATCCAAAGTCCACAACTGCCTGGTGTTTTTGCCTAGTATTTTACAAGCACGCACTACAAATTAATTGCGAAAAAGGTGGGTGCTGGCCATTGCAAGCATTTCTTTCACCAAAAATTAGGAGGTTGTACACTATTTGAGAGACCCGGACATATTTCAAATATTTGGTTAACTTGTGGCACACCATCATGGGATGTCAGTTTGCGAATGCAATGCAACAGAGTCACTTTCAAAGTGTCATTTGTCTAGACAAAGTGTTAAATTGACCAGTGTTTCCACTCACAAGTCATCGCAAACAGCACCCCACAGGATGACACACAATCGTGAATAAAACACACAAGAGTGAATAAGTGGGAAAGAATCCAATGTCTTTTCTCTTTTTTTTGGTGTTTCACTCTAGTAAGTACATTCACATTAAAATTCTACCAAATTGGATTTGGTTCCCCAATTAGAGGGATTTTCAGCTATGTTTGGGCAGGGAAAGATACAACAAAAAGTTTTCAATACTTAATTAGGTCAATAATTCAATATCAACTTGTGCAACTTTAGACTTTATTTCATGAAAAAATACACACTCAAGTGATTTCCTACATGGGTAGAACCCTTGCACGTTCTAACGGATGTGGGTGTAACAACAGTCAAAAACAAAAACAAAAATCCACCAATAGCTATCTAAGATGTTCAACCGTGGATTCTTAATTCGACATGGCAGTTTGGCTCTATGAATCAGTGAGGCTATAGCGCAATCGATGAGTAACCATAGCTAGGCGGAGCGAATAAGGCAAGTAGAGATTGATTCTTGTTTGTCTCTTCTGCATCAAATCCTTGAAGATGTGGCTTGGCCCATATTTTACATCACTGCAGAATTGAGTACGGGGCTTTACTACTTAACATCATTATAGCATATGTATTAAGACACTATCAGTGATTTTTGCAAATCAGCATCGAAAAATCATCAAAAATCAGCTTTTAGCATTTCTGTAACAAGTTAGGGTATCCTAACATACCCGGCAGATGAAAACCCAGAAGCAACCTTAAGAAGGACAGCACGTGGAGATGTTAGTCATTACTGTCCGAACGGGACATCTTACTTACCAACACGTAATTGAATGGAGAATCGTAATTCTTGGACACTGCGTTTTCTTCCTTTTCTTTCAATTCTAGAAGCTGAATTATGAGAAATGCTACAGAAGTATCCTTCACTTTGAAGCTATTCCTGCAAAAATTCAAAATATTTTTCAAATCAATGTAGTGTCTTTTAACTTTTTATGCTTCTCATATGCTATTGAATATGGTCATCCCACCTCCCAAGAATTTCATCCCGTGAGCTTCCAGAAATACGCGGGGGAATAGCATCAGTGGCAGTCAAGTGGCCTCTTTTGGATGCTTGTGAGAAATAACAATGGCACCTAGGCCAAGGTCCATTAGATGCCCGGGAGACATTTAAAACACTTACCGCTTGTGTCCTCTCGTAATAAAACAAACTGGGTCATGCACAACATTCAGCACAATTATATGGGAGTGACAAATTTGGTGTCCTAAAAATAAAGGAATAGGTTTTGCTTTAAAAGGGTTCACTAAGTTTGTACAATGGTTTTTACATACAGGATAGGTGGATGTAAGTATTATTGTATTCATTCAGGTTTTGTAGGACTATAGAGTGGGATCATTACTTCCAAGAATGTTACTGCAAGTGTTGTCTACTTGCCCCAAAGGCAACAGTGGATAGAATTTTAAACATTCTACCTATTCAGAATTACAACCAAGAAACACATACATTAATTATGGTTTGCATGTAGATGTGACATGAGATTATTCGAATTTGAGTTTACACAGATAACTCGCCTTTTTGGGAGTCATAAACTGACCCATCTGACCCCACCCCCTTTTTTTTTTTTTTTCTGACACTCATGGGAATTTGGAAACCTTAACCAGAATAATCATTGGGTTTATT
The DNA here is from genome assembly GCA_023653785.1 of Ophioderma brevispina. NCBI lineage: Eukaryota > Metazoa > Echinodermata > Ophiuroidea > Amphilepidida > Ophiodermatidae > Ophioderma > Ophioderma brevispina. The sequence continues at coordinate 1,424 of JAMKCH010072791.1, read as the reverse complement.
CCATGAAGGGTTTCATATTCATAAGGGTGTCAGATGGGTATGGTACAAGAAACTCCACCAGTTTTGCAATAGTTACTACTGATGCATTGTAGATTTGACCCTTTCATTATTGGTGATGAAAAAAAAGGTTATGTGTGCAGTTGGTACAACATATTAACCAAGTTTACAGTTGTGAACAACAAATTTCTATTTGTATTGGCAGATTGAAATTCCTACACCCAATCCTGTTCCAATTTACATCATGTGTTCCAAACCACGATCCAGCCAACCCCCTTTTTTCACATATGTTTATTTTCCTTTTTTATCCGAAAAATTTGGACTGTCGCCCATTCAAACTCTCTACTGTGTGAGAAGGCAACGCGAACCTTTCGTGCATGCACACCGTTCTCAATTACCGCGCACGTCCCCATACATCGTTTCTGTTATGTTTGATTGATCGGTTTTACACTAATTGAAGACAATTAGCGATTCTTTCGAATTGTCACAGTTATAATGTATATAACCCATTAATTGTAGGCAAATATTTTCTTGTCATTGTTAAAATTCCTAATAGTTTGTTGTAAATTAAAAAAACACGAAATTAAAGATATTGCGAAACTAGACACTTATAACGATATACCTCATTTTGCCCGGACTCGCATGCCAGGGGCAACGAAGTGAAAACAGTCTAGTTGTTGAAGTGTTTCTTGTATGATTTTGTAATCTAAAAGCATCATTGAGAGCATTTTAGATGTCCACAAAATAGAATAGATATCCACATCAAGCAATAAATATATCCAAATATCCTCAAAAGTCGATTTAACTGTTAAAATGACAAAATATGAGATGGTTACACACAGTTAAATTAGGATTGAATTCCGATTCCTCATCATAAGCTCTGTGTAGACGTTCCCATTCACTTGACTTTTGGTTGACCCCAAGTGAACGCTCTGGTCTTGAACAGAGAAATTTCCACTTCAAACTGACAACACTAGTTAAAATTTTCAAGCGTTAAATAGGCTTGTGGGCTTTATCTTTACTATTAAATGAAAAATTAAAAGGTAACAGTAAGTATAAACTTTTAATTGGATTAGCACTGGACAAAAAATCTGTGATGATCCGTAGCGGCATAATGCGGTTTTGCTGTTGGAATTCGAAATCAAGTCTTGTAGAATTGAAATTCAATGCGAAAGTGCAAGCCTTTTCCGACTGATGTTTTTGTTAAATTTTAAGTGTAAATGGAAGCTTGCGGGTGGTTATTCTTCCCCCTCAAAGATTTGAGAAAAAAATATTTATTGTCGATTATGCTAGAAGAACGTAGGACTTGCGACAAAAATTCTAGCACTTTGGTTTTGTAGATATGCAGCGCCGTGACTGATGCGTCCCTATGTCTTAATGTATTGGTGAAACGTTGGCCGGTCAGTACATGTGGAAGCTACATGGAA
>JAMKCH010072790.1:0-60366 GCA_023653785.1 Ophioderma brevispina | reverse complement strand
CCAATTGTCAAGTGATATTTTGCACTCCTTTTCGTGCAGAAATAAGAAAGACCAGGGTGTAGGTAGTGTTGATTTTTGGCATTTGATAAATTTATGTATCCAATTTCAATCTGAGTTGCATGTGTTAAATGTGCTATTTATATGAGGGAAATTCAGTTAATTGGTTTCCTATGTATATTAATGAACTGTGGAATTCAAATATAGAAAATTCATTGTCTATACAAGCAAGCTAGTGTACTTAAAGTCGGGTGACCCAATCATGGTTCAAATTTTCATATGAAGTTTTATAACTTCACATGGAAGCATATCACCAAAAAACATCTGATTACAAAATTTGAGTTAAATCGATCCAGCCGTTTGGGTAGTAGAAAAAAATGTTTACTAAATTGGCCCATGGGCAGTGTGTGTTAATAATGTGGTATACCACACTTGTGAGACGTTTTTTAACATTTCCTGGGCCTAAAATTTCACTGTGGTAATGAGAAAAATATGAACTTTCTTGATGCAGTAAAGTGGGGGAAGAGGTTGTCGATCGGGTCACCCACCTTTAAGTGTACATGTGAAGCAACACTGACTTCGGGATGCTCAATGTTCTTCATCAAAGCAACGCTCATAAACTGTGACCGTTCCTATTCCTTCCAAATGCCTATTGCTCAACAAGAATTATGCGGTGCATAATTCAGATGCCCCCCCCACAACTGTGGTTTAATCCAGGGGCGTAACCAGACCTGAGCCTCCGGGGGGGAGGGGCAAGACTCAAGAAGTTTCCCGATTTTTCAGACGCCAATTTTTCCGGCTCGCTGCGCTAGCAGGGTAACCCATATTTTTTTCCAGTCGGTTCAAAATTCTGAAGGTGGGGGTGGTTTGCGCCGGGGCCAATCAGGACAACCATCTACCTTCCATTTCTCTTCTTCCCTCTTTCTTTTCCTCTTCTTCCCTCTTTCCCTCTTCTTTTCCCCTTTCTTCTTCTCTTTCCATCTTTTACTTTCTCTTTCCCCTTTCTTCTTCTCTTTCCCTCTTTTACTTTCTCTTTCCCCCTTTCTTCTTCTCTTTCCCTCTTTTTCTTTTTCTATTCCTGCTCCCTTTTTTCCTTCCCATTTATTGGCTCCCCCGGCCCCCACTGGTTACGCCACTGGTTTAATCACACTTTATTGAAAATATGCAAATGAGCTCATTAATATTCATAATCTGTCGCAAAAGTATACAACATATGGCCGTGACGTGTTCTATCACAGTGCCATATTAGAAGTTCATTGACTAATCGGTATAGTCTGAAGAGTGGATTAATGAATTTTCTTCGAAATATGCAAATGCTCGCATTAATATTCACAACCTTTCCAAAATTAGCACAACGCATGACCTCATCATGTTCTATCACGCGTGCCAGGTTAGAAGTTCATTGAGTGCATCGGTTGGTCTGTCGAGGTGGATAATGCATTTTCTTCCTACACCGCCCGCCCTCTGCCAAGTGTATACATAAGCCCACAAAACACATTGTGTTGTGGGGGCCAACACAGCACAAATCTTTAAATTGCTTCTTAATAAACATATTGAGTGGTGGCACAATGTTACTATCACCCTCTCCATCCACCTATTACATCTTGTGCAGATACCTATGACCATTGTAGTTTAAAAAATTCCAATTTTGTTAAGTCCAAATATAGTGTCAAATCATTCAGCAGGGTTTGTCCATTTTCGCACTGGCAATATTTGGAACTTGAATCTTTTTACTTTTCATCGATAATCCTTTCTATTTATTGCCATCTTTCTTTCTTTTCCTGGCAGCATATATCCCCCGAGATAAAACGCATAAGGGCATCCCACGTATGTTTCAAATAACAAATTGTATTTCCCATGGATTTCTTTTGAATTGGAGTGATCAGACAAAATACGATGTAAATTTTTCGAGCTTACACAGTTGATAATATTTGACACCACACAGTATAAACCAAGGCGAGATGATTTTTTGGTGTTGTGATGACATGTAACTTCTTTAAAGGCAAATGCACTATGTGATTTGCTAAATCATAAATTAAAAAATCAAAAGTTTTTTTTTAATTTGCCATTTTATGTTAACAATTTGGTATCCTAACATCCCTGCAAAGTGGATAGGACCAATTGCCACCTATAACGGCTACAAAACCAATATTTTTAGTAATTACTGTCCGTACGGATACTAATTGAATGGAGAATTTTAGTCTTTTCACACTGTTGTTTCTTTCTTTCCTTCATTTTTCTGTCAATATTTTCTTTGGAAAATATCCCTTTAGAGTATAAAGTCTACGTTATTTTCAAGCTATTTCTGCAAATCAAATATTTTCACTCTTTCGGGTGTACCACTGATAGGAGTCTTTAAAAAAACGCGGTGTGGCAGGAGGATATGGGTCCTCCGGCTCAATGTCCGGGAACAATGGTGAACAATAGGGCAATCGATTCAGTTGACTTTCCGCAACATTAGTTTCACGCTTTAATTCCGTTGTCGTCTATGTAACCCGGACTATGATACCTTCCGTACTATATTTCTTTCACACCGTATTAAAACTTTAAGCGGAATTAAATGTTTGAATTCACCCCTTAAAATATAATCGTTCTTTACTCTTGCTACTGTGTGAGATTGAGAGCCCAGGGCCTAACACAAGCCAGAAAAATCACTACCATAATTAAAGATAATATCATCAAAATTAATCAACTTGTGCAGTAATTGCAAAAGGAATTGTTGGTCGTCACCCCCCCCCCCCCCCCATAAAACCACTTTCCCTAGGATTTGTTGCACAAAATTTATACCATAAATCCATTTATATATTTTGGACTGTATTTTGTTTTAGTGTTTTTTCCTCAATCAAACACACTGCAATGATGACAAATGAGAATCACCAAGACACAGGTCTGATTATTATAAATAAAGGGAGAATAAAACTAAAAACTAATTTATAATTAATCTTCATCCAAGTCAAAGGAACCTTTTTAAATGCTTCCCTAATTTTGTCATTGTTCATTTTTTTTTTCGGCAATCTTTTGGACTGTATATTATCGGAAAATCATTTTTTCAAAACAGGCAGCTTGAAATTGGGCAAAAAGACGTAATGACAATGAGCCTTGCGCTTGCATCATACCTTCAAAAATAACGTTATGTTGATATCTAACTGTATAAGACCTATACTACATACATATTTAAGACAAAACTTGCTATTAAACATGACAATCCTGTATATTTTACGGGTGTTCCAAAATGCACGGCATTTTCCGATAAGTATGTAAACTCATGGGTTCCCAGGAAATCAAATACAGACTTGAATGTGGTTTTGTGTCATCTCCAAGGAGGGACCAGGAGCATTCAATATTTGGGTTGGTGATACATCCTTAGTGCAACTATTGATTTTTCAGAGAATAATAGAAATTCCAGGTACTGTTTTGAAATCTTTAATGACACTGACTGAAAATCAATATTTTCACTAATGATGTCATTGTCTTGTAATTCTTTTTTCTGCCCTTTTATGGAATGAATATTCTGTAAAGATTTGGAATAGGTAATCATCGTCATTTTCCTGGGACCTTTCACGGAATAAACCTGCAATGTGCTTTTATTCCGTGATGGTTCCGATTCATAGTGTTCAGAACAAAAATGTGTCAGATGGATCAGTTTCTGGAAAACTCTGCAGTACGAGTAATGATTTCTTCAAGGGCTCGTACGATGAAATTGTTTGTTTCCAGCAATCATAAAGGTTCATTATTGTGTTAAATGTACTAATATATGTTTACACTTTCATGATATTTTAAATTTGAAGCTGGGCGTTTTCATTCAACGGCCTAACCATGGCAGACTGACCGCTCCGGGGGTCAGGTCTGTACAGCTTGGGAATGATTAATGTGGCGAGCATTCTCAGTGCCGCGAAGAGGCCACTCCACTGGTACTCACACTGATCACTAGCAGAGATTTTCAGATTGTGAAAAACTTCTGCGCTTAAAGTTGTATAGATGTAAGAAAACAATAGTCATCATAAAGATGATGGTTCATGTTTTCTACATTACATGTATTTCTGTTATTTATGAACCGGGATTGAGTTTAGCTGTATTTTTCTTGGTGTATTATTTTGTCACAAATAATGTCCGTAAACGGCAAATTGTTATCCATAGCTCTCCTGCCTACAAATTAATTTCCATTAGCGTCTACTTCTATTTTCAAGTCATGTCATGTAATTGCCCATCACAGCGTAACCGCCCCACTTCGTGAGGACTCGGTTTACGATGCATGCTCACCACTCATCGCGTATCATCAGCGCTGGCGAACTCGTCAGTCTGTGCTTTATCCTGTTAGCAGGGTGCGTACACGCATTGCCATTGCTGTCGTGTGAGATCTCTTTACGCCCTTGGAGCGGAAAGTTTCCTATTTAAATGCATTTTTATGTGAAAACAGTGTAGTAGGAAGCTAGGCAGAAAGCTGGATTAATCGAGGAATTGTGACATTATTGTTAGATTTATGAAGTAAATATTGGTCCAAAATTGTGTGTGGAGATTCAATTCTACCTCGTCGCAACATTTGAAATTGCAGTCAGTATTTTCGTAATTAAATTTCTGATGAACTTCATGTCAGGTAGCTCTGATAATAAATTTTGTCATTCTAATATACTGCTATGATGTTGGTTGGCTGTCATGTACATAGGTATTACGATAGATGTGAATATATGGTGTAACCAATCGGAGCAAAGCGACTCGTGTGCATGTTTCAGTCAATGACATTACAATTCAAAAAAATCACTGGACTTTCATTATTTCGTTAAAATCATAAAAATACATTATTGCATACCATATCTGCAGTGATGGGAGATTAGTGGGCGTCTGTTTTTATACAAAGTAATGTATTTTCTTGTTATTTATGAAACGGTGAACGGGATTGGAAGTTCGCCTGTAGTTCTGGTGATTGTTTTGTCCCACAAATAATGTCCCAAATGGTTATCCCATGCTATCGCCACATTTAATTTCCATTACGTCAGTACCAATTATCAATAAATGTCATGTATTGCCCAATCAGCGTCGTAAGCCCCACTTCGTGACTCGTGTTTTACGATGCATGATCACCCTACGCGGTATCATTAACGCTGGCGGGAAACCGTCAGCCTGCTGTAGCTGTTAAAGGTGCGTACACGCATTGCCAAAATTGCTGTCGTTTGAAGATCTCTTACCTTGGGCGGACAAAGTTCATATTTAAATGCATTTATGTGAAACAACAGGTTAGTACGGAAGGCTTAGGCAGAAAGGCCTAGATAATCAGGATTGTGACATTAGGTTAGATTTATGAAGAAATTTGTCCAAAATTGTGTGGGGGAGATTCAAATGCTACTCTCCACACATTTGAAATTGAAGTCAGTATTTGCGCTTAAGTAAAGTCATTGAATCAGGTCAGGATAGTTCTGATAATAATTTTGTCATTCTAATATGACTGCTAGGATGTTAGGTTGCTGTCATGTGAAATAGGTATACGATGAATGTGAAAATATTATGTGACAATGCATGCAAAAAGGCAGGCACCTCACGGAGGTGCTCGGCGTCTTGTTGAGGGTAATGGCTTAGCCTTTAATAAATATAATAAGTGACAATGAAGATTATGTGACACTGCATGCAAAAAGGCAGGCATACTCTGTAGTGTCGGCGTCTTGTGGAGTATATGTGATTCAGCCTTTTATAAAATAATATAAGTGACAATGAATACTTATGTGACAATGCAATGCAAAAAAGGCAGGCACTCACTGAGTGCCGAGTCTGTGGAGGTAAGGGCTTGCCCTTACACTGAATAATACCCCGTGCAATAAATATAATGTGACAAACGCATGCGAAAAAGGGCAAGCGCATAGCCCTAGGTTCGTTGTGATATCTTGTAGGGGGCAAACCCCTGTGTCCTGATATCTGGTGGGAGGTGAGGGTTCAGCCTTCAATAAAGATAAAATGTGGCATGGCGTATATGGAGTTGAGTAACCATGGGACGATGAAAATCAAGTGGCGAAGAATAGGGTGTGGGACGAAGTCACGAAGAAGAATGTTGTCTGTGTGGGGAACCCACTGTGTCTCCTTTTTATGTTATTATATATTATGTGGTGTGTATGTTTGTATATGTACAAGGAAATATCAAAAAACTCCATTTTTGTAAATACAAACATATGCACCCAGGTGTCATATGGGTTGGATGTACATTGCCGGCCAGTGCCTATGGGGGGAAACCTCTGCCCAAAAAGTGATTTTTGCCATTGTGTTATTAATTTAGGAATATCAAACTTATATGTGTGTTTGTAAATGCAAACATATGCACCCCCGGGTTTCATATGGTTGTAGTACGATTGCCGGCCAGTGCCTTGGGGGGGGAGGGGGGGACCTCCTGCCCAACAAGGGTTTGAGTAAGGGTTATTGTAAGCTTAAGTATTGACAATAAAGTGTGTAATTAAGTAAATAGTCTTATAAGGAACATGTTAATGCATCTCCGATCCTTTTACAGTACTTGACGTTGTGATGTAATCTGACGACAAGGCGAAAAGCTGGTTGTATAAAATTCTTGAGAACTGATTTACCGAGTGGTCAACGTGCGTCATGCGAAGGAGCCGCAAGTATGCCCCCTTGCACGTCCCGCGAGTCCTCCGGGGCGTTCCCGATACATCTATATCATCATTTACTTCAACTAAATTTTTTTTTAAAAGATCTTTTCTCTCAATAAACTTATCCTCCTATTGTTGCGGTCTTTTATTTTTGGCGACTTTTTGTTTATGTAGATGTGTGTCGTTGTCGGTGTTTTTGTTTCTTGTTGCGTCCTTTTGCACACTAAAAAACAACGTGGTCATTTTCAATGTAATTGCAAATATGCACACTCTCGAAATAAGTTGGTCAATTTTTACCAAGAATGGCGTCAAAAGACCCTTTTCGTGGTCAAAATTGACACTTTTTCGAGTAGTGTGGTAGTTGACTACTTACCACGGAAAATTACCACGTTGTTTTTAGTGTGTGTGTGATTGGCGTTGATGGTGGATTGGTGTTGAGAGGTTGATTGGGGGATCGGTGGTTTGAGTTTGTTTTTACCCTTGGCTGTCATGGTCATGCTTTGTGCCGTGCAACCCTGGAGTTTGTGTAGTCACCCAGTTGGTTCAATGCTTATGATGCAATTAAATGTTGTTTCTTCATTTGATTCATAGGTTTGTTTAGGTGTTTTTTGGCTTTATGTTTTGATGCATCTTTAGTTTCTGACCTAAAATCTTAGGCGGGCTGGGGGCAGGCAGCATCATGCACAGTGGATTCCTTGTTTTATTTTGATATTTCTTTTATTTGCATTGTGAGTGATACTTTGCATCTTTGAACTATATGTGCAGAGGCGTATTCAAGGATGACGTACCCGGGGGGGCAAACTGACGAGGAACTTTTGGCGCCCCTTGGATTATTGAAAAATGGCATCCAGTCCACATATTCGTGGAATGGGCAGAACACAATATAAAATAAAGTTACCGGCGAAGCGCAGCGAGCCGGAAAAAAAAGGATTTGTGTCGGCAAAATGGACAGTTTTGTCGGCAACACCCCTTCCCCCATTGAAATGGTCTGGGAACGCCCCTGCATGCTAATTAAAGAACAATTAGTTTCAAATTTCCCACAACTAGCTTGATCTAAATCAACAGGCGGGTTTAGCGCCCCTTTCCCTTATTTTTCAGCCCATTTTCTGTTTTCTGTTTTGACGCCCCTTTATTAGCACATTTAAACGCCATGTCCCTTGCTTTCTTTCAACCCCTTTCCAGTTTTGAAGCCCTTTATTCCTTTCTTTTCGTTTTAGCTCACATTCCTTTGCTATTTAGCGACCATTTAATTCTTTAATTAACTTTTTCTCAACCTTTGTTTCTTTTTGGAACCCTTTCTCTTATCCGTTTGTCTTTCTTCTATTCTCATTTTTGCGGCCCTTTTGGTTTGTCTATGCACTTTTCTTTCCCAATGTATTTCACCACTCCTTCGTTTCTCGCTATTATTTTGGCGTTTCTAGTGTCCGTTTTGCGCCCTTACTATTTTATACGGGCTGGTCTCAGGGTTGGTGGGCACAGGGGCGGGCCGAAGGGGAGCGCGGCGAACGGGCCCGGACAGAGGCGGCCGGGGAACCGGAGATGGCGACGCGGGCCCCTTGAATGGGCCCCGGCCCCAGTGGGCATGTACCGTTTCTTGGCCTTTTAATCCCATCCATCTCTAAGGGTCTTTATTTCCTTTACCTTACCTTCCCTTCTACTTTCCTTTCCCTTTTGCTACTTAAGTCTTCACATTCAGTTAACGGTTCTTGAATGTGAAGTGCTGGTGTTTTATGTTCCTTCTTTGGCGACCCTTATGGCCCCGGGGAGCAAAGCGCTCCCTTGCCCCCCGGATACGCCACTATATGGTGATTTGAGGGAAGGGTTGCGTGAATATTGTTTGAATTTTCTTTCCTTCCTGGCCCAAGTACAGGGATAAAAAGATGTCTTTGCAATCAGTGGGACAATTACCGTAAATCAACTTCTTGACATGACCTGATGAGCGGGCTGATGAGATTCACATAAATCAACTTAATTAACAAAACTTAAAAAACATTTCCACCGGTATTAGGGGGGAGGGATCAAAACAATTTAGGACATTTTTGCCCATTAAAAAACAAACTTTACAAAAGCTCATCCTATTTGGCAATTTTTTGGAAAATTAACTTTTCCATGAGAAATGTGGTGCGGATGAAAAACCGAAACATACAAGGGTTCCGCCTTCGCGCGGCAGGAGGCACCTTTCTGTGCCACTCGGTCTCAAGGTCCACGTGTGGTCACCTAGTCTTTTAGTCGAAACAACTTCACTATTATTTTACCTACTTCACCTTTGTGATTGCTAGGCTATCTACAACCAGCCATATTTTTTTCATTCAGCATTCTTTTGAATTGAGGTTTTTATTGATAGGTGTATGAACTCTCTACGAACGCTCGTCTAATTTAAAACAAACCTTACCTAATATGATTTTAACTTTTTAATACCATACTATAGCCCAACTCAGGTAGTATCATTTATTTGTTAGCCACATTGGAAAAATTGTGTTATCCTTTGCAGCATAGACATAAATATGGGGATGGGGGATTCCCCTAATAATTTGATGAGGGGATGGTCAATACGATCAATCACCCCCCCCAGTTTGATGGCCCGTTCATGTGTTTGACCAAAAATAACATCATATTTTACCATAGTAAAAAATTAGTAAAGTTTGTTGCACTTGTTCACATTTGTTCTACGAGTTTAGCTTCTAAATGCAAAATTTTTTCGCGCTTCCGCTGCGCCACATGTGCTAGTAATGGATTCTTTCAATCATAAATTTCTCAACCCCACCCTCCCAATGTCAAAAAGAAAATTTACGCCACTGTTCAAGAAGATAAAATGTATCTTAAAAGTGATTGTTGCGAGGCTTCCGTGCTTCACGCGCAGGGACACCCCCTCCCGCGCTCACCCCAGGGTCATCAACACCAACTCGTGTCTTCTAAACAACTTTTCTAGATATCCAAATTTCACATTTGATTTGCAGTACACATAGGCTCAATATTGTTAATATGCCCACCCCCAACAAATCTGTTAAGACCATTTGGTTTACAGAAATTGAATATCCATGCATGAACGGCGTGCAGGTCGGATGTTCCGCCGTGATTTGTCCGAACGTTTTTGTTCCGAAAAGGATTATCCCGACAGGTTTTTTCCGAAGGTATACTCCGAATGGTAATTTCTTCGAAAGTCTATTTCTCTGATAGGTAATTTAATCCGAACGGCAATTGGTCGGAAAGTCATTTTCAAATCTAAAAAAGGGTCAGTGCCCCGAATGGTTTTTGTTCCGAAGGGGTCTTACTCCGAAGGGCGTTCTCCGATTTTCGGGAATATGAACTTTCGGAATAAAAACCCTTTCGGAGTAAAAACCTATATTTTCATTTAAAGGATATACTCGAAAGGTCATTACTCCGCAAGGTCGTTTCTCCGAATTTTCGGAAATATCGACCTTCGAATAAAAAAACCTTTCGGAGTAAAACCTTTTTTTATTTCATGGACTTGGGTGCAGGTCGATGTTCGGACGTGTCATTTGTCCGAACGGTTTTTGTTCCGAAAAGTTATTACTCACGAAGGGGGGGGCCCTTCTTTTATTCCGAAAGTATTTTACCCGAATGGTAATGCTCCAAAGGCTATCCTCCATGGGTAAATTATCCGAACGGCAATTGGTCCGAAGGTCATTATTCCGAAATCTAAAAAGGGTCATTGCTCCGCAAGGTTTTTATCGAAGGGTATTTTTACTCCGAAAGGCCGTTTCTCCGAATTTGGAATATCGACCTTTCCGAATAAAAACCTTCGAGTAAAAAACCTATTTTTTCATTTCATAGGATATTTACTCCGAAAGGTCATTACGCCGAAAGGTCGTTTCTTCGAATTATTCGGAATATCGACCTTTCGGAATAAAAACCCTTTCGGAGTAAAAACCTTCCTTCGGATCAAATGAACTGTCGGTTAATGACCCGTATTTCATTTTCGGAAATATATAAATAAACACTTAACTTTATTTTTGTTAATGTTTTCAAATTCATTCGAAACAATATCAGTTTAACATTTTAAATCATCTGTTGGATTCTGGGGAAAAATTGCAGTAAAGATATTTAACTGTGTCATTAAATCCATTCTCTTTCTTTTTCGCTGTTTAGTTACGAGAATAAACCAGTTTCTGAACGGGAATTTGACATTTTAGAAACTGCCACACAGTACACCAGGATTCAAATTATCAGGATTTTGCCTTATGCTTTTGGTACATGTTTTTATAATTTACAAATTCTTCGGTAATGTAAGAAGATACTTAAATTCAAAAAGCCTGGATCGCTGCATCTCTGGTTAGAGGTAGAAAAGACGGACAAATGAATGGTCTTCTGATTTGAAACCGCTTAAAAATAGGTTTTACTCCGAAAGGTTTTTATACGAAAGGTCGATTTCCGAAAATTCGGAGAACAACCTTAGGAATAATGACCTTTCGGAGTAAAAACCTTTCGGATCAAATAACTTTCGGATTGACTGCCCCTATTTTCATTTTCGGGATAAAGACCCTTCGGTATAAAAATCTTTCGGAGCAATAGGACCCTTCGGAGAAACTGATCGATCGGAGATTAAACCTTTCGGAGTAATAATGAACTTCGACTAATGACCCTTCGAACAAAAACCTTGAATTATGACGCTTCCAAGAAACGTGTGTTCGGTAATTGACCGTTCGGAGAAAAAACCTTTCGGAGCAATGACACGTCGGAATATCGAACTTCCCCGGACATTTACATAGAGAACTACAAAGGAGTGGACTCCAGTCTGAAAGACCCACAGAAAAAAGAGAGGAAAATAAAAACTATATGAATATGTCCTTGCTAAAGAGGATTAACAAACATACCAAGCCTAAAGCCTGCATATGACACCAATTACATCACATTCTCCGTACCCCACACCGCATCTCCTCATACTATATTATATCCCGTTAATGCACCTAACGTACAGGAAACAAAAATGCAGGGTATAGTGGAAATTCGCCCAAACTTTATTTAAGAAATGACACTACGGAGTGGACCTAGGGTCGCAAAAACCGCACGTGTGAGATTCTGGCCCGCTATTATGGTCCACGACTATAGCAGTTTAATTTTAAAGTTAAATAAAAGGGGGGCAATAGGTCCGATCAACTAATAGCCTCGTCCCCAGATTTTCTGAAGGGTCAAAATTTTGGTATTGAAGAAAAGTTTTTTCTCCTTTACCATGTTGAAACCCTAGGGCTAAATGATGTTAGATTTTGGATGTTATGCGAAAAAAACGTTGCCTATTTGGTCGCCCAAATTTTAATGTTACATATTTAAATCACGTGTTTAGGTATCACGTCAAAAACTGGCTCGACGTGAGAAATGGACACACAGGAGGTTATGGAGATGGGGGGGTTTTTTGGGTGAATGAAATGTCCTATCAAAGATTGAAACGTCACACCACTTTAATTGAAAATGAGTCTAAAAATACGAAAAAAAAACTGTAAATGACCTTTAGGAGTAAAAATCCATGAATAATGAATTAATTTTTACTACGAATGTTTTATTCCGAAGGCTCGATATTCCGAAAATTCGGCGAAACGACCTTTCGGAGAGAATGACCTGTCGGAGTAAATACCTTTCGGAGTAAATATCCGATGAATAAAAAAAAGGTTTTATCCGAAAGGTTTTATTCCGAAAGGTCGATTATTTCGAAATTCGGAGAAACGACCTTCGGGATAATGAACCTTTCGGAGTAAAAACCTTTCGGCATCAAATAACTTTTCGGATTAATGACCCTTATTCATTTTCGGAATAAAGACATTCGGAAATAAAAATCTTTCGAGCATTGACCCTTCGGAGAAATGATCGATCGGAGATAAAACTTACGAGTAATGGATCTTTATTTTCGGAGAAAAAACGACCTTCGGAGTAATGAACTTCGGACTAATGACCCTTCGAACAAAAAACCTTTCGGAATTTATGAAGATTCCTAGTTAGAACAACTTGTTTTTCTGATTAATGACGTTAGGAGAGAAAAACCTTTCGGAGCAAGACACGTCGGAATATCGAACTGTCCCCGCAGAACCACCCATGCACAGTATGCTTACATATGGTATTAATTCATTAAAACAAATCTTACACATCAATGATTACGAGTTTGATTTTGAAAGATCATTCCAAAACTTGCCAACTTGGTTATTTGGTGGTGAACCACTAAAAAAAATTAATGGTTTTTTTATCAGTTTGCATGAAAAAACGTAAATACAAAGTGAGAATTGCGAAGGGTCCGTGCTTTGTTGAGAAAGAGGACCAGTCCTGGGCAACTGAAGTGCATGACCGCAAAATCGTCAATTTCTACCTTTACTGCAGGGCCTTACCTCTGCAAGTGTTTTCTGTGCTTTTTTCTGCTGAAGGTCTGGGGGGGGGCGGGGTCACAAAACATTTAAGACCCTTAAAGGGGGATCAAACAAATTTTCGAACCTGAAAAAGAGGGGGCTACAACATGGTTTTATGTCCGAGCTACATTTCCAACCCCCCCCCCCACCAAAGTATTTATGAACACTCCCTAACCCTTTCAAAAAGTGTCGAAGACCACACATAATTCACGTCTGAGGGTATTGTTGTTCTACAGTTGAAGAAATGCTCACATGTCCCAGGTTGCATTTTTCAGTAGGCCTAATAATCATTCTAAATTGGAGAAAGAGAAAAAAACATTTAAAACAGGAGAAAGCTTTTAAAAAGGAAAAGGACACTGTAAACAATGAAAAAAAATGGACGCTAGGTCTCCAAATAATCACAGATCTGAAAGAGCCAAGTTTGACATTTAAAAATGGCAAAAGGACAATGCAACTCTCTAAATTCTAGATTAAACATAATCTACATTGGATGCTAATTAAGGACAATCCAAGATAGATTAAAAAATTAAATCAAAATAGATGTTGATAATAAAATTTTAAGTTTAAATCAGAATTTGTCCTCCATTTTAATCTCGAAATTTAGAGAGAGAAAATGAGAAACCAAAATGAAACTTGTATACGGAAAATTTCAATTGATAACTAAATTCAAAAGTAAGCTTAACTTGGCGACCATTGATGATAGCATGGTGACGAACCTCACAGGGCTTTTCGCGGTTTGTACTATTACAACCGGCTTAATTATTAATTCGCGAAACGAACGACACGCAACGAAACGAACATAGCGAAACGAGGCCTAAACGAAGCTAAACAATGTGAATGAGGGCATAGGCAATGTAACGTATTAAATAGAAGTGAGCCTTGCAATGGATGCATGCAGAACAGCCGTTTCGCTAAAATCAATGTGATTTTTTAAGACGAACGACGAGTTCCAAAGAAACGAGGAGCAGGCCTACTCATTGCGGCGATGAGAGTTAAGGCCGGTTCGGTGAAAATAATTGTGATTTTTTAACGAAACAATGTTGAAACATAGGAAGGGTACTTTGCTAGGTAAAACCAACCTTTTAGCATCCAATTGTTTTTTGCATTCCTTGGCTTGTGAATGAGCCGGTTTCCGTAAAATGTGATTTTTAACGAAACAATTTTGAAAGATGACTAAAGCTCGTCCATACCAACCTTTTGACATCCAGCCGTTGCAATTCCTTCTCTGGGAATGTGAGCAGTTTCGGTGAAATAAATTGGTTATTTTTCACGAAACAATGTTTGAAAAGATCTTCTAGTCTATTTAAATACAACTTGCTTTTGGCAGTGATTGCATTCTTTATGGGTGAGTTGTTGTAACAGGAACATGTCCCCTTGGAGCCCTGGTCCCCCCTTCCAGAGACGATTAGCGTGGAACCAATGTTGCGTGTTTCGCTAAAGGAATTGTGGTTTTTTAGCGAAACAACGGTCAGAGATAGGAGTATGCCTAATTAGCATTGGGCCCGGATGTGGAGGAAGTAAGCCGGTTTCGCTAAAAATAAATTGTGATTTTTTAACGAAACATGATTGAAAAAATACAGTGTATGTACATACAACCTTTTGGCATCCAGCGCTTGCATTCGCTAAAGATCAACTGATTTTTAGCGAAACACTTAAGAATCGGGGTAGGCCTACTAGCATTTCCTGGATGTGGATGAGTTAGCCGGTTTCCTAAAATACATTTGTGATTTTTTTAACGAAACAAGTTGAAAATACTAGCTATGTACATACAAGCTTTTGGCATCCAGCGTTTCATTCGCTAAAGATAAACTTATTTTTTTAGCGAAACAACGTTAAGAGATAAGGGGTAGGCCTACTACATCTTGCCTGGATGTGGAGGAGTTAGCCGGTTTTTTGCTAAAAATAATTCATGATTTTTAACGAAACCATGTTGTAAACGATAGTAAGGATACTAGAAATAGGCCTACAACCTTTGCATCCCGTGTGGCTTGCTTGCTGTGACGTGCGCCGGTGTCCCCCGTATATATATATAGCCCTCGATATAATAGTCCTCCCGTTATTAATGTCCGGTTACACACAACAATATAGGACTCGACTCTAACACGCAGCCTTAGTATTCCACAGTTTATTCCGTTATATTTTGGGCCTATGCAGTGGACCTTGGCTCCCGGGGCATATGTTTACTTTTACCCCGGTTTCGGTGAAAATAAATTTTGGGGGGTGGGGGTGGTGATTTTTTAACGAAACAATGTGAAAGATAGGACGGGATACTAGTAGCTAGTAAATACAACCTTTTGGCATCTAGTGTTTCATTCCTTTATGGGTGAGCCGGTTTCGCGCAAAGATAAATTTTTGATGTTTTTAGCGAAACAACGTTAAGAAGCGATATATGGGTAGGCCAACGGCATTGCCGATGTGCCGGAAATATAGAGTGCCCAGGGTAGGAAAAAAACAAGGAAAGGGAGTGCAGAGAATGAGAGAAATGGGGGATAGATACAATAGGGCAAGGTGAATAAAAGAAGGGGGAACCCCGTTACTATTGTCAAAAACCTTCAAACGGTTTACTTAGGCACGCAACATCTGTTCCACGCTTTATTTAATTCCGTTATCGTCTATTGAAGGGGGACCGTGTTCCATGGGGGACTATGATTCCTTTTACACCTGGGTGAGGAGTTTGCCGGTTTTCGGCGAAAATAAATTGTGATTTTTAATGAAATAATGTTTGAAAGTATTCTAAGCTATGTAAATATAGACAATGGAGGATTATATTTCCTGCTACGCTGGTTCAATATCTTAAAGTGTTATAAGGCAAGTTCAAACTATACTTACAATTTTCCAAATGCACATCTTGAAGTTCTTTGAAATCAATCTTATTATTCAGCAAGCAGAAGCCAGTTGAATTTTCACTTTTTCTTTCTTGTTCTTTTGGTTTGTATTTGCTTCTTTATCAGTGTGTTCTGGAACAAAATGGAGGACACTAACGGAACCATTAGATGAACAGTTTCAGTAAAAACTATTTTACATTGTTCACACGACCAAATAGAGTCCGGCTGATTCTGTTCTCTATCACAACGTGAGAACTCAATCACAGTTGTTAATTAACCCAAAGTAAATATAGACCTCTTGATCCACATCTTTTGTGAAAGTGTCAGGCTTAGTTCACAATGGCACAGTCCTACGTTTTAACCGTTTTGGTGACAATGAACCTTTTGCCGCCTTTGCCCTTGTCCCCCCCCCCCAAATTCACTTCCCCCCGTTTTGCCACCCCCCCCCCCCCCCAGAGAAACGAGGGTTCTGGTGGCCGCACTGCAATCTCATTGAATTGATAATCCCAATAACAAATTGACACACCACCCCATCCACAGCCATGCAAGCAACATTTCTAGTCTTCCAGATCCAAGCAAGCCCCATCTTCCGTCTTCTGGTTCCCGCACCACTTTTCCATCATCAAGATCCAAACAAGACAGGTTCTTTTTGTCTAGATCCTATCAATCGAGGTTCCAGTCATCCGATCCCACCAGCACAGATTCCGGAACCCAAATCCCGTTCGTGTAAGCAAGGACAAGTTGTCAAAGTTCCAGCAAGCCAGGTTCAGGATGTCCAGATCCCTAAAGGCATGACTCCAGTTATTCAGACCCTCTCACGTAAGGTTCGAGTTGTCCAGAAATCGCGAAGCAGAGGTTCCAGTCATCGTTCCAGCAATCATTGTCCCAGTAACCAATATTTGCAGACAAGGATCTGGTAAGTCCAAATTTTCCAGGAAGGTTCTACTCATCCAAAGCCATGCAAGCTAGATATCCAGTCATCCATACCCAAGCAAGCATTCCCATTCATCCATCTCTGCGCCAGATTCCAGTCATCCAGGTCCAAACAAGCACCCCAGAGAGCATTACAACGTTGGGACAAATTTTGCCCAACATCACACCGATGGTGGGCTCACGTCGACAAGTGCGTCGGGCCAACGTCCATTTTTGTCGTCTGCCCAACGATAGGAGATGCAGTCGTTTTTTGGACGTTGGACAATGTTTGGCCAACATTGGGCCCAACTTATCCCAACCATAATAAAACGATGTTTTGCCATGTTATATAACATCACTAATTGGGCTCCATGAATAAAAAAGAACATTTCCAATGGTTTTTACACTTAATACACCAGTATAGTTAATATCTTATGTTTCGGTATATTATTATTATAGTAACCTGAAAATCGGGACTTACCGCCCCTTGACGGGATTCGAAAGGGGACTCCTTTGGATTAGAAAGGAACCTGACGACTATCCAATTGAGCTAAATTGTCCTGCTCGTATCAAAGGGCAATATTAATGAAGTATATCATAATAATAATATAATATTAAATCATAAAAATGGCGTTGATTTGGTGATATATTTTTTTTATCGTCCAGAGCTTCACACAGGTTGAAAAAAAACCCGAAAAGCTCCAGGAATCCTTGTATCACGGTGTGGGAATGTTTGGTGATGAAAATTCTGAAAACAAGTGCCACAAAAGGAAAAAATATAGGCACTGCAAATGCATATGTTTTATTTTTTTTTACGCACAATGTTGCTAAAGCATAGGCCCTATTTTTGTGAAAGCTCTGTCCGTTTTGGCTAGAGGCACTAAATTTCCGTTATTAATTAGCCTAATTAGAATATTTAGCTAACTATATAGTCTGCGGGAAACCAATATTGCCACCAAACGTTGGCCTGCCGACCACCAAAAAGATCAGTTCCCCCACCATTTTCCCAACTTCACACCGACGTTGGCTTACCAACTTAAAACGACCATTTCACCTCCACCATTCCCCAACATCGGCCCACCGTTGGCCTGCCGAACAAAAAACGACCAGGTCTCCCACCATTTTCCCAAACTTTCCCCGATCACACGTTGGCTTGTCGACCATCCAACGACCCCATTTCCCCACCGTTTTCCCAAAGTCGGCTTGATGTTGGTTTGAGACCATTCATCAAAAGGGACATGCCCCCACTGTTTCCCAACGTCGGCTTGACATTGGTTTGCCGACCATCTAACGACCAATTTCCTTCCCCACCGTTTCCCTTCCCAACGTCGGGCTGCGTTTGTTTTGCTGACCGCGAACCGTGAGACGTCGGCCCGACGTCAGTTTGCTATCTGGAAGGTTCTGCTGTCCAAATCCAAGCAAGCAAAGTTCCCGGTCATCCAGAATCCCCCAAGCCAGATTTCAGACCCCCATATCCCTGAGCAAGACAGGTTCAAAATTCAAGCAAGCCAGGCAAGATGTCCCTATCCCTAAAACCTGGTCCAGTCAATTTTCAGAATCCCTGCACTTTAAGGTTCAAGCTGTCTAGAATCAGGAAGCATGGCCCCAGTCATCCAGTTCAAGCAAGCCGTCCCAGTAACCGGATCTCTGCATACAAGGCCTTGGTCAACTATTATCGCAACAAAGGTTCTGGCAATCCAAAGAGACACTGTGATCCAAGCAAACTAGATTTCTGTTGTACCACATTGTTTGAAAATTGATTTAAAAGAATACCATCAGAAATGTTAATCATGATTACCGGTATTTTTTAAGCACTGATTGTCAGAGCGTAAACAGTGAGAGGCACCTTGCCCCCCCCCCCCCCGGACACAAAAATCGGGAAGGGAAGCTAAAAATGGGATAGAAAAAGGCGGAGGAAGGTGAAGAAAAAGAGGGGGGGGAAATTTTGGGGAAGGGGGAGGAAAAAGAGGAAGAAAAGAAAATTAAGGGAAAAAGTAACGGATGACTGCGGAAAAAATGGGAAACTTTTTTAGTCTTCCCCCCCCCCCCCCCCACCAGTGGGGCTACCACCCGGGGGTCCAAGGGGAGCAGACTGCCCCGACAACTATTTAACCGTTAAGAAAAATGATTGAAAATAATGCTAATCATCACCCCGGTTTACCCTCTCACGGGAAATCAAGTCCAAAACCGGGCTTTTTTAACCCCTTGACAGTGACCCCTGTTACGCGCCTTCCCCCATCTCCCCCAGACGGTCATGTCTGGTTATGCCCCTGATTGATGTACAATTATTTGAACATTGACCTTCATATTAAAATTAATAATTTGATAAATTTTATTCAATATTCACCTTTGTCTCTGAGTCTGTCCTCTCTGTCCTTTTTCCTTCCTTTTTTCCCTTACTTCTCCCCTTTCTCCCTCTTTCCTCCCCTCTCTATCTCTATTTTTTGTCTTTTGCATCCCCCGGGTTACATCCCCATTTTATTTTTCCCGCGGGCAGTCTTCCCTGCCACATCCAGTTTTTTTGACACTTTTTCAATGGGAATTTTCAACTTGATTGGGGAATGTGCATCCCCCCGACTGCCCCTACGACCTACTTCCCCACTGCATGTGTGTAAACATTGCCCAATTCAACATGAGTAGGCCTACATCGCAAAGTAAGATCTCTCACGGATTCTATCAGTGTTATCTGGACTGACACCCATGGTACAGTGTACACTTGTTTTGTCACTCATGCCAAGGGCTTGCAGACGTTGATCTCAGCTGAGGCCGTCTGATAAAATGAATAGGCCCCTAATAATTTATCCCCAAATCCACGCCATAATCGGGGTTTCAGTCGACATCCCCCGAGCACAAAGTTGAATCTTGATGAGTTTACCACTCGGCCGATTGTACATGCACAACACCATACGCATGCGCGCAGTTTTACATGCATCAGTTTCGTAGACGTTTTTTTCATGAAAGCGGGTCCTGCCACATAATGCAGACTACATCCAGACTACATCATGACAGTTGGAAGGTGGTCTTGACCTGCACATCAAGTCTAATCACATAACCAGCATAAAGAATCCTGACCTTAATAATTTGTGTTGATCGCCGAAATGATCGAGTAGGCCTTCCTGTTTATGTTAGTGTTTTACCTGGTTTATGATAGCTGGAGAGGCTACGGCTACACTTTCATACGCAGCCGAGGGAAGGCTGAGCTTTAGTTTGGATTATCATTCATTACCTTGATTGTTTCATGGTTTTGCCCAATTTAGGGACCGCGACCCGTTCTTACCACTAAGATTACATTAAGCATAATCGTCATTTTATCCAAATTCAAAATGCCCATTTTGTCCTCTAAATTGCTAATGTTGGTCATATCCACACCTTATATTACTGTTTTGGTGAAAAATAAGCTAAAATATACCTTAAAGTGACAAGGATGAGATTACTTAAGTCCCAATAATTTGTGGACTTATCACATGACGTGTTCTTAACAGTGACAACAGTAATGCCTTTTAACAGTCTATGTGATTAAGTTTATGGCATTAGATAATGTTGTACCTAAGGAGGAGTCATGCCTCATCCGGACTAGGAGAATTAATAGATTCTCTCAAATTTTCACTGATCCGTTGTAGACCACCTACCGAGACGGTTTCGAAGTTTATTGGACCAAGCAGGTGCAAAAGAAAACTGCAAACCTTGTTTTGGAACTAGTCTGCTATCATAATCGTTCCCCAATATATCGACCATGCTTGACTTTTTCTGTCGTGTCAACACAGAAACGACTAAATCATCATCTTATCATAAAGACCGCGTATTTGGCTTATCACTTCAGGGTATCCAATACATTGGTAAGCATTCCAACATAGGTAAAAACCGGGGTTCGAGAAAAATTGGGGGCGCTTCTTCCTGGAAATCTCCTCATGGCTCTTTAAAGATGACTCAGAGATTAATGAATAAATATTTTTTGGTGTAGTAATTAAAATTAGTCCATCTAGAACTACAGAATCTCACCTAAATTGCTTAATTCCAAGATGAATCGGATTTTCCTACAGTAAACAAAATGCACAGTATAACAGTGCCATAGAATCCGTGTATAACAAAAATTGCTTGTCTGGAATTTTATAACAAAGTTTTAATTTCTATATGGAGGAGGTTGATTTGAGCGAAGTTAATTCACACATGATTAGTATATGACGAGATTCTATGTATATGCAAAAAAACACGATTTGTTTGAAAAATGAGTGCGGCCTCATCAGGATATCTCGAGTCAGCCTTAAAGCACTTAAAGCCTTCAAGCATTTCGTTGAAGATACATTTATGACTGTTTTTTTAGACGGCTTTAAAAAAAAGTCGGATCCCGACTTTGAATAGTAAAAAATGCATAAAAAATCATAATTTCTTGACAAAACAACTACGACCTGTTAAAGATTAGTGAAAAACTTACAGGGGTCTTTACTACAAAAATTTCAATTACAACAGTACCAAAAATGGAATTTATACAAAAAATAGGGGCGCGTCGCAGTGTGTTTACATTTTGGAGAAATCGCTGACAGTGCCTTTTTTAGTTTTAATTTACAAGGGAGAGGAGCTGGAATAAATTAAATTGGGAACAGTGTGTTGGAAAAATCCTGGGGGGGGGGGGGTTTTATTAGTCACCATGTATCAAATCGATATGGCTCGCGCTTCTAAACCCCAGCTTTAGGCATTCGGTTTGATTTGGTGACAGAGGACTGAAAAAAATATTGGTCTTGGGAAGTAAGAGAACAGCCAAATGGCCCCCCCCCCCCCCCTTAAAAAATGGGGTGTTTGGGTGAGATTTTTGCAATAATGTTTCAAACAAAAAAATAGTGGTCTTCTGGGGGGAGGAAGGAAAATATTCAAAAATTTCCCCCAAAAATAGGGGTCTTTGACTTTGGGTGATAGTGGTAAAAAATTTTCACAAAATAATGGGGGCTTTGGGTGAAAATTTAGAAAGAATTTAAAAGAATACAGGGGTCATTGGGTGACAACAATGCCAAAAAGAGCTAAAAAAGGGGTCTTTTAAAACACAGCCATGTTATACCAACACGTGCTTCCAAGAGGGGGCCGGGATTACATACCCTCCAGGCCCAGCTGCCAATGTATTACATACAAGTTGTTACAAAGTTGCGATTTTTTGTTTTTCAGACCCAATCTTAAAAACGTATTTCTATTTGAATGCCTCAGTAATCATAATGTGAAGATCTGAGTCCCCACTATCCACGCTGCGTGAGTGAATCCATGCATATTTTGAAAATACGTAACAAGCCTTTTTGGTGGGAGCTATACAATTTCGGGCCGTCTGTTGTTTATTCCTTTTCCCTGCTCCACGACATTGTGCAAGGAGCCCATTTTTTTGCAGAG
This sequence comes from Ophioderma brevispina, assembly GCA_023653785.1. Lineage (NCBI taxonomy): Eukaryota > Metazoa > Echinodermata > Ophiuroidea > Amphilepidida > Ophiodermatidae > Ophioderma > Ophioderma brevispina. Next base: position 38,328 of record JAMKCH010072790.1, on the reverse strand, counting down.
TTGGTTGTTAAAGTTACAACAAAAATGACACAGAGGTTCCCTAGGTTCCCTAGGCTATGCATCCTCCAACGGCATTGTCAATATGCCAAAGAGTACTGCACTCCATGGGCGTATACAAACAAGCCAGAGTTGACTGATTTTCGGAATTATAGCAAAGTATGGTTGGTTTGGTGTGGTGCATATCAAACACTGGGGGGCTAATTTTAAATGCCATGCATGTTACTTTAAACAACAGCTCGTAGGGGACTGCCACCCCCCCACGGTGTTAGATTTACACCCTTTTGATGTGAAATACCAACAATTTAACACAAAAAATTGGGAGTTGTTAAAAAAAAAATACAATGTATGATATGACATTGCTTGGTGTGTGTTAAAATCTCATTGTTGGTGTAATTATTTGTTAACACTGCTGTGCCATATTGACACTCTGGTGTTAATTAGCACCCTCTGGAATTAATATTTATATTAGTAACATCGGACATTATTAGTAGAAAATGTTGATTTCTGTTGTTTGCTTCTTCTATTGTAATCGTTTACCTCTTTACATTCAAAGCAGATCACCAAAATGTATAATTCAAAAAGTGCAGCCACACCGAGCAGTGTTAAATCCTTAAATTTCAAACAACCAGAAAAAATACGCCGTCTTGTATGATTGGTGTTAAAAAAGTTTAACACCCCAGGTTTTGCAGTGTGGGGACGAGTGTTGGGGGAAATGAAGTATGACCAAGCATTTTTCATTCAAAATTAAGGACCATGCAAATACCAATTTTGCTAGATTTTCTGCCCAAATTTAAACCCAAATTACCCACTTTTCTCAAATTGTCTTGATTATACATCAATTTTGCCCATTTTATAAAGAGTCATGGATTTTATAGTGTGGTTTGGTTGTGTTATTCCTCTATGGATTTTCAATGCTCAAATGAATTTTGTTGATGTTTGGGTTTCAATAGGCTTAAACGTCATAAAATGATAGGGTGCAAAAATTTTCAGGATGATGGCCCCCTTCTTCAAGGGGAGAAAGATTAGTACAGGGGGAAAACTAACATGTTAATTTCCTCATAAGGAGTAGAAAAGTAGATCATTTTTTTTTGCCAGTTGGTCGTATTGAATGAAAACACAGCAAGAAAAAGCCTATTCATGGCCCATACCCAACCACACTAATACCAGGAGGCTGGTGATTTCGATTTTGCTACATCCCCATAGGGTCCTGTTAGGCCATGGGCCAGATTTGTAATCCATCCCGGTTTTGACCATGCATAAATTGTATTGTTTTGACCATGCCTGCACTTGTACTGTGCTGGTTTGACCAGGTGCATTTTCATATGTGTTGACATGCTTTGACCATGCATGCATTTGTACTGTGCTGGTTTTGACCATGTATTGCATTTTCACAGTTTTGACATGGCAATGCATTGTTGGTTTCGGCACCGGTTTGACCATTGGCCACATTTGTTTGACCTCGGATTTGACAATGGATTTACATTTTTAAACTATGATTTGACCATGCACCATTGTACAGTACTAGATGTTTGCATGAAGTTTCATTTGCTAATTATTTATTCTGGACAATAAATCCGGTTTTGACTTGTGCATTGGCATATCCAGACTGGGTTTTGAGGGGGACACCGGGCAGCAGAACCCTCAAAGCCGAAATAGCTGATTTTGCATACTTTTTGCGTGGTCCAATTGAACCCCAGGGTGTGCAACTTCCCTCCTGCACCCCCGGGCTAGTTGTGTAGATTGATTTTCACAAGGTCATGCAAGTAAAATTTAAAATTGCAATGGAAATTTTCTTGAATAAGTCAAACTTGAAATCAAGACATTCTATTCTCATTTAGGCTCCATTTTGACTAATCTAGTTTGAACACTTGTGAGCAGTACCTTCGAAAAATGTGCCCCTTAAATCTTACATGTAGAGCCTGTCTTTTTTGCTGTTTCTAAAATTAAAAACATGTAAATGTCATAAAGGTCAATAGAGATTTTGAGGCACCCAAATTTGTGTCATAATAATATTTTCATATAGACTAGACTTCAATAGATTTCTTAATATTTGGGATACAGAATGCATTAAACGTAGAGAAAGTGATTTGATTTGCTTATATCTCTCTAAATGCAAAATGACAGGGAATTTCACTCTTTTGGAGTGACTCCAGTGTCCACTCTAAAAATTTCACAGCTTTCAAAGAATACTTTTAGGTCAAATTTAGACAAATGATTCACTTGGCTTTGTAAATGTTTTTTTAAACAAAATAACAAAATTTCACCCAAAAAGTGTTCTTTTTAAGGTATGAAAGTTTCACTCTTTTGGAGTGGCCCATGTAGTCACTCCAAAAGAGTGAAATCAACTCTTTTTAACATTTAGAGAGTATTTCAATCTAAACATAGGCTGAATTTTGTATTTGCCTCCTTTACGAAAATAGAAGTATGAGAAAATTTCAAAATTTGGCACGATGGAGAAACATTACTCAGATTAATCCTTTCAGATGGGGAGTTTTTTGTATGGAAATGATTAAAGGATTCACACCAGTAAATAAGTGAGAAACAGGTCAGTCCACGCCCCACTGCAAATGAGGTGTTGTTTTTTTTGGTGACCCCGCCTAAGTATCCCTAAAAACTGGAGAAATTGGCAAAAAAAAAAAGAAATCTGGGTGTATAAAAGCTGTAGGAATTCAAAAAAAGGTTGTCATTTGATATGTGATTTTGATCTGACAAACCAATTTACCATATTCTTTAAAGGGAACACTGACTGAAAAAGTGCTTTGACCTCCAGGGTCCATGGTGCATGCTATTCTTCACGGTCCAGTAGCTCAAAATTTTGGGGAAACTAACCTAATTATGATTATTAGGTAGGAGATATGATGATCTCAAGCAGAATGTTAGCTTTAAGGTCTGCATGAGTTGTTCCATTGAGGAGAAAATTACGTTTTCATCTCGCCCATTTTGTACAGGAACGAATGGGACCAGTATTTAGTGGTGTGAAACCTATAGGAGTTGTGTGTATAGACTAGCAAAAATAGTTTACGACCTCCACCTGACCTCCTCGGTAAGTCATCTTGTCAACTTGTTTTCAAAACACTAACGATACTAAAGCAGTCCCCCTGGCTAGTGTGGTCTGTGCTGGGGGGGGGTGCATGAAAACTGCTCGAGAGGCGAGGCAAGGTGAGTGTGAATGGAGCTGTAAAACACTCTAGACTGGCTGAAGTTTGTGAAGCGAATGTAAAACGTCCGAGTCTAAGGTGCAAAATTCAGCAGTCTGGCTTGTGCAATGTTTTAGCAGATTAAATAGCCACAACATATGGACAAAAGATAGGTCATGACAACTTTTGTGATGTACATGATAGGTTTTACCAATGATGGCGACTCTTCTTTTATCCAAAAAGTGAAGCTATTTTGATACATGTTAAATTGAAAGTGCTTTAACAGGCCTTCATTTTTGAGGAGAGCAATAGCTCCGGAGCTCCTCGAAGAGCTACTTCTAAACTGTCAGGAGTGTTATTTTTTAGCTCCTTGGCTTCTTGTAATGTATGTTTTAAGGCTTGGAAATTGAAAATCGAGCTCCTTATCATGCTCCTCGGTAAAAATAGGAGTGTGATAAACAGAGCTCCAACAATTTCTAGATGTAAAGGCCTGCTTTAATATGAGCTATAATAGGCCTTTGGTGTGACATGCGTACAAGCAGAGCCCCTCCCCAGTAAACCCCCTCCCCGAGTAAGCCCTCTTTCACTTCTCAAAGGCCAGGTGCTTTAAGGAGCAAAGAGTAAGTTTTTCTGATATATGTTTAAAGCAATGGAAAAACAAAGTGTTTTTTGGTGAGCCCTATCTAAGAAATCTTCAGTAGATAGCAGAATATGGATATTTGTAGGACAATACTATTTTGTTGCTCACTTAATTAAAAAAAAAAAATATTCTCATGATATGATCACAACATGTGAAGGAGAGCTAAGGAGGTTTCAAACAGCTGAAATGCATTAATTTACAAATCTAAGGTCTCTATAGGATTCACACAGTACAATAACATGAAAACGGTAAGTCCAGCCCCACCTGCAAATGAGGTTTTTTTTTTTTTGTGCCCCTCGCCTAAGTATACCCTAAAACAGAGAAATGGCGAGATCTGGGTTGCAAATCATGGTTGCTATCAATATTAAGTATAAAATCTGTAGGAATATCAAAAAAGGTTGTCATGATATGTTACTTTGATCTGACAAACCAATTTTAACTGTATTCTTACAGGGAACACCTGACTGAAAAAGTGCTGTGACCTCCAGGGCGCGGTGCATGCTAGTCTTCACGTCCAGTAGCTCGAAAATTTTGGGGATAACTACCCTAATTTCATGATTGATTAGGTAGGAGATATGATGATCTCAAGCAGAATGTTAGCTTTAAGGTCTGAGGTGTTCCATTGAGGAGAAAATTACGTTTTCATATCGCCCATTTTGTACAGGAACTAATGGACCAGTCTTTAGTGGTGTGAAACCTTAAATCAGGGCAAAAATCAGCAATTTCGATTTTTTTAGAGACACCTGATATGTGAAATCTCTGGTGCACCTTTAAAAGTTTTGAAGTGAAATCTGAATTTTTGTGGCATATTTATATACAAAATTAGGTTTTGACCACTTTTAGGCGGTCAGAAACCTCCCGTTAAAACTAGGTTTTAACCGGTTTTAACCGCCCGTTTAAAACCGCCCCCGTTTTTAACCGATCAACCCTACTTAGAGGTGCAACGAGAGATTTCAAGTCTTATTTTCTGTGATATGTAGTGATTTCATATAGACACTCAGTAGATGCCGTACCTTTTGTTTCTCTGCAGAAATAACTTAAAATGAAAAACAAAAGGTCAGTTGCATGCTTATATGTGATGTGATCTGAGAAAACCTGCCACATGTCGCACAGGACAGTTTTGAAAAATAAAGAAAATAGCTTAAAATATGTAATGTACTTATTTTTTGGAGAAAGGAGAAAAGAAGTAAACAGTTATGGAAACTTAATATTTCAAACTCTGCAGTGATAGTAAAAACTCAAATATAACTTTTTCAACACCATGTGGCGGGTTTTCCCAGATCGCATCACATATTTCAATAGAAAACATAGGCTGAATTTCGTATTTGCTCTTATTCAAAATAGAAATTTCACAATTTTTGTACTCAAAGAAACAGTTCTCAACTTAATCCTTTCACTTGGGGATATTTTTTTTTTTTTAATTTTTTAGTTATTTTGGAAATTTCAGATTTTTCACTTTTAGGAACACCCATTATTCGAAATCTCTGTGCAGCTTTAACATATAGGCTGGGACCCACTGGTCAAAAAGTCGCTTAGAAAAGGTGGACCTGGCTCAGAAAGATATACGAAATTTGACCTCAGATACGGTTAGTATATATCTTCGGATACCCCAAACGTGCTGTTGTAAAATTATCTTTTCTTGTCCGGTGATGTAGTGGTGCTATAACGGGAAGGGTATAAAAATGCTAAATGAAAAGTAGCTAAGAAAACGGAATTAGGGGTAGGGGTATCATATAACAGATAATCGGAGTTATGTGTATATCATAAGCGATTAAGACGTTTTCCATATAAGAATAAAGATGATTAGAGTCTATTTTGGCAAAAAAAATGCAAAATAAAATTTTTAAAAAATTAGGCGGAAGAAAATAAGGACAAATATCGAAATGATCTCTACAAAATAGGGTGTCTTCTTCACAAATTTTTGAACTATTCGAGATTTATCTGCTTTACATCTGGCGAATGAATTTTTCTTTTGAATATTGTGTCTTGTTATGTGTTGTTTATTTATCCATAAGCAATGGTCCCAATAATAAACGTTTTTAATAGACCATTTACATGTTACACACGGTGGGGGGGGGGGTATAATTGAAATTATAATTAATATTATAACGCATTTAGATTTTCATATTTTACTTGCTGTAACATAATGTTGTGATACATACGTTTTGTCTATGCCGGATTACTTCAGATTGCATGATTCGTAATAATTATGAGATGCAGTGGCAGCGGGATGGAGGATATGGAGAAAATTAACCACGGTTCAAGGAATTTGTCCTCCCACCCCACCCCACCCCCAAGAAGAAATATCAACATACGCGACATAGCTAGAGTGCAAATTGTCAAAATTGTAAATGGCATGTTAATGCGCCACAGCGATCCAAATCTTATAAGTTAATTGCTAAGAAGATTTGTTTTTAAACGCACATTATGATTTTTTGGCATAAAACATGCATGTAGTTTTATATACACCTGGCACAAAAAGTATCTCGGCATGTTTTTCGATCAGTACTGTGCCAAAGTCAGACCATTTTGAAAGTTTTCGAAATATACATTGTGTTGCCTAGGTCTTGCTCTTTCATTTAACACTTCGCTTGTAAAAAAGCGTTCAAAAACGGCCTAGATAGAGTTGCCCAAAAGACGCAAACCCCCAAACCAAAAGTTGCAGTTTTTGGATTTTTCAATGGTCACTGTGTGGTAAAACGCAATAATACGTGTGTATTGATTTTACACAAAGAGGTTTTTCCGACTGAAGGAGCGAGAAAGCCTACTTGCAATATTGATCGTGGTCCGCGTGTTCGTGTCCCAGTACACTGTAATGCCCATTGAAAAATCCCAAAACTGCAACTTTTGGTTTTGAGGGTTTGCGTCTTTCGGCGTTCTATCGCAGCCATTTCTGCACGCTTTTTTACAAGCCAGGTATTAAATGAAAAGAGCAAGACCTAGGCAACAAAATGTATATTTCGAAAACTTTAAAAAATGGTCTGACTTTGGCATAGTTATGATCGAAAAACATGCCGAGATACTTTTTGTGCAGGTGTATATAGCAACAAGGAAGAGAGAATATCGTTATAATGAGTAACAATGGTGATAGCCGTACAAGAAAATGATGCAAGCTTGCGTAAAACATACTTCGTTGCCCCAGGAATGCTTCAACCCAAATCACGGGGCACATGTTTAACGTGTGATATTTCTGTAGTGAATTTGAGGTTTGACTGTAATTGATTCAGAATTCGAACATCTTGCAAAGCTTGTCCCATATTTTCTCTAAAATTTGATGATGCAAGAATGATGTCATCATGGAATCTATAGAGAACGATGATGTTTGGTATTTGTTCCAAAAATGACCTTTCAAGTGGATGGATAATGATATGTGGCACCGATGCGGGCGCATTCGACAGCTATTGACTTCCTATATGGTTTGGCATATATATTTTGTTTATAAGTCTTTTATTAATTCAAGCATTGTGAAGTGTTTCTTTTGAGTATTAGAGACAGAAGTTCTCTTTGGCTTATAACGTTGCGGTGTTGGTGTTTAAACTGTAGATGATTCAGGATTTTTTAAGGCGAGAACTATGTTATGATCTATGCACAGCGTCGCCAACATTACATACTATCGTATTTTATTCATCTGAGGAAATCGCGATTGAAAATCATTTCATGCCGATACATACAAAGTGAACATAAAGAAACAAAACTTGGTTTTACTATTGTGAAGAAATATTATGAATTTAATAGTTAACATAACTGAAATTTAACAGCGCCCAAATCGGCCCTCTTAATTAAGCTACAAAGTCATGTCCGAGTGTGAAAATCAAAATAATGCGTATTGCAGAATACGACACAAATTACATCATTCAATATATGTAAATGGATTACTATGTGAAAAGCTGTCTTTGTGCATTTACAGAACATGTTTATTTATTTATTTATTCGTTTTTATTTACAACCTGGGGAGACCATTCAATGACAAGCATTGTTCTTCATGGTGCCCAGGTGGCCAGCGGCCATCATAAAATACAAAACAACATACACTAATGATTAAAAACTAAATTACAAACACATGTTAAAGTAAACAAGTAAATAGTCAAACAATTTTTAAAAGTACACATCATATACAGAGTAAAAGGTGGCGGTGGTCACAGCCCGCTGTGGCCATGATCATTGAAAAATCACACCTTGATATTAAGTAATATTATGATATTAAGAAATTATATGCACTTTATCTTAAATAATGAGTTGATGATAACCAGTAAATCAGACAAAAGAATTATACAGATATCAATAAATAGGCAATACAGTGGATAGCTAACAATATATTCTAATTGTAATTAAGTTAAAATGAATAGAATACAATAGATAGCCAAAATATTTAGCAACTACAGAATTGCACATTACTAATGGCAGATTACACAGTAGAATAGGAGTAAAAATTTAAAGTCTGAGTGACATAAAGTAATAACAAAATTATTTGTGAGTTCACTTAAACAAAACAAGAATTTCTAAATAATCTCCCCATATGTGATCACTGCATAAAGATATTAATGAAATAGTTATACTAATTAAAATAGAATTTAAAGGGATAACACAAAATTAGATCTAAGGGTGCGTGAACATATTTGTCCAGTGGGGAGAGGGCATTTAATTCACTTGAGAGCCGATTCCAAGAGATAGACCCACGATAATTAAACGTCCGTTTGCCAGCACCTGTTTTGGGTTTAGGGGGCCTAAAATTACCATGTGTCCCCACGGGTACGAAGTGAGAGATTTTCAGAAACTTTGTCAAATAGAGGACATAAATAAGAGGGGCCATTGCAAGAAACACAACTGTAAACCATGGTATTGAGATGTTTGTTCCTTCTAGTGGTAAGGTCCTCCCAATCAAGACAACTAAGCATTAACTTTGTGGGAAATCTTTTGTTGACCTTCAAAATAGCTTTACCAGCACGGTTTTGGAGTTTGTTTAATTTATCAAGATATTTTTTACCAGCATTGCCCCACACCACGTCACAGTAGTCTACAGATGGAAGAATCAGGGCTCGATACATCATGTTTAAAACAGTATCATTCAAGTAATGCCTGGTTTGTAGATTAAGCCAATTTTATTGTGACAGACTTACTGACATGGTTAAGATGACTGCCCATGTAATGGAAGGATCTAAATAGACGCCAAGGTATTTAAAACTTTGTGACTTGGTCAATGCAAATATCATGTTTGAATTAACAATGGCCAAATTTTGCCAAACCTAAGTATATGATGCGGGCGACCGTTTGTTAAGGCTTTTTAGGGTCGATGGGTAACGTGCTTGGTGGGGCATTAAGTATTTGGAAATTGAGGTAATCAGATCCGCTGCTACGTATCTTTGATATATGTATGGTCGAGAGATTGCAAATTGGTGAGAAAAAAATGGAATGTGATATAGATGAGTTTGATGCCCTCATAATAAGACATGCCTCAAATCTGTGTTTCTTGTAGTTTTGTTCAATTAGAAATAAATTTGACTGCAAGCTAATATATCATGGTTGTATGGGTCTACAAATTACGTGTCATCAAGTTTGAAAATATCTTCAAGAGTGTACCAAGGTTCAGAGTGACAGAGAGGAACATTGATTAGAATGCATTTTAATTGCATGGCATCTCTAGTACCCCATTATAGCTCAGCGATTAGTGTTTTGAATCCTTAAAGTACTTCTACGGATCAAAACCTATATTTTAGTGTGTTTTCACAGGAAAGGCATGGGACAACATATCCAAAAATCCAAAATGTTATATGAATCCGATATAACATTTATTTTAAACGTGATCAGTCCATATTGCACCACGCATGGGCTATAAGGACCTTGTTAAACGATTTTTTTCGAAAGCCAAAGCTTTCAATGGTAATGAAAAACCATTACAAGATGAAAATAAGATATTGGAAATGGACGCGATCTTGTGAAGAGGTCATATTGGGCCCCACGTTCCCCTACTGTGCCGTGTTGGTGGCAGTCCCAATCAGCAATAATATTGGGGTTTAATTGTGGCATATTTGTACATATTTTTGCAAGAATGCGTGTGTTCGGGAATGCCATAGCCAATTAGCGACCTTGGCGAGTTTAATCAAACTTGTTACTCGTAGATGGATACATCTTCTTATTCTTGCGTATGAGGACAGCAGCTAAATATGTTGATTGGTGGAGCCAGCTCACCTTGCTTGATTGCGGGTTTAGAGGTATGATATCCACAGGTGGACGAAAGGTAGCTTAGGGAACTCATTTAGAATTGTGATCTGCAGTCTGTGATGATGGAGAGCCACATTGTAAGGCTGAAGATGGTCGCAACCCCATTGGTGCATATTGTGTTGAAACGGACCGAATCCTGTGCGAATCCGGTTAAGGTGACCCATTCCTTGAGTGGAAGATTGCTACCACCAGGAGGAAAGTTCAGGAGGGGGGTTGTGATAGTGAAATGGGTTGTGGTCTGGGGGTATCTAGCCAGGCAGTGTCCATGTATGTAGATGTTGAATGGGGAGCTGGCGAGTTTAGCAACGTGTCGGACAGAAAGGTCTGCGAGAGCGCAGTCTTGTCTGCCAAGTGGTGTGCAGCAGGTGCTTGTTGTCTAAACAGAGCCTGGTTCACCAGATTATGTGTGTGCTTTCTCTCCAAAGCACTGCAGGTGCAATGAATGAAAGCACTGGTTAGAAACTCAGATGGAGCCGGACGAAGGCAGCCAGTAACGTTCTCATGGTTCTCGTTTGAAAATGTGTCCAAACTTTTTGTATGAGAGCTACTGCACTGCTGGGCGGGACATATTCAGCTAGCTGCTGTTGTAGACTAGAGCCAGGGCGATGGTGCGTAGAGTGGATGGCTAGCACCCCATGAAGATCCAACAAGACGGCACAGGAGGTATTCCTCGAAGATACCTTTGTACATACTGCTCGAGATGTTGCCGATAAGTAAGCTGCCGATCAAAGGATCACTTTTTTTTCCCAGTAAACGTTGGTGTAGGTTGTATGGCAAAGAGGCGACCATTGAGTTGCTTTGGAAGATCTTTAATGAGGCTCTTTTGTGTTCAGATGAAAGGCAGAGTAGCGGTGGTCGCTTCACTCCAGCTTGAGTCTCCAGGTCTGAATGTGCTGCAATATGGCCATATCTGCCGTAAGGATCGACTTCAGTCAGCTTCTGTCGAGTGAGAAGGGCAAATCGTCGGGAGTACCATATTTTGTAGATGTTGTTTGAGGTAGACGCCTGATATACAAGTAAACAGCATGGGAGCCAAACTGATCTGCCCATCACTGCTCTTAAGAACAAAGCTTTGGTTTGAAGCATGTACATATGAATTTATATATACAAGGGGACGGTCCGGAAAGGGGTCATGCGAAGCTTGAGCGTCAAAGCCCTGGTGCCACACGGTGTCGTATGCTGCAGTAAGATCAACCAAGATGACGCCTGCCATCCGCTTTTCAAGCTCTCATCAATATCATTTGTGAGTTTTACAACTGATGGACAGTGCTCCGGAACGGCGAAATCCTGCTTGTTCGTCAGACAGATAGAATTCGATGACTGGCTCCAGCCGGGCAGGATCAGCCTCTCAAGGAGTTTCAAGGAAACACACAGTAGTGATATTGGGCGGTAGTCTGGGTTGTCAACAGGATTGTTTGGTTTGGGCGTGCGATGATGGTAAGCCCTCTTCCAGATTAGTGAGGTAAGGACTTGGTTGGGTATAATAAGGCAACATGTGTCGAACTCCTGGAGTCATGAATAAATTGTGGGCCACAATGCATCAGGAACTCCGTTGGAATATTATCAGGCCCTGGGCTCTTCACTCTTTAGTTGGCGGATAGATGAGAGGCAAGCTTTTAGTGAGAAGGGTTTGTGTTGAAAGTGACCCGTCCACCTCAGGGGCTCGACTAAGTTTGGTGATCTCTTTTTTCAGAGCGAGTGTGGTGATCCTTTAAAATTTTCAATATCCGGAAAACGGAACATTTTTCGAGGGATTGCACCGCAATTGAGTTGCAGACACAGGACATTAGATTGTATGGACAACTCTGCGGTGAGGCGTTATATGGTCTTCCAGGAAGCGGTAGAAGAGTGAAGTCAATTCCCCGGACTCTCTCTATCAGTGCTCACGACCGTTTCCTATCCAAACATTTGTCAATTGAAGCCTTAGAGTCGCTTCTTCCCGAGGGTTCAGAATTCAAAGAATTCATTGTGAAGTGCGGTCACATTCCTCATCCCAGGATGCGATATAACTGCGGCGACAGCCACGTGGGATGATCTTCTTTGCTATCTTAATAAAGAGTTTAATAGTGCTGTGTAAGAATTGGCCAGGTTGGAGGAGGTAGTACCGGAAGGAGGATTGGGACTCACTGTAATTACCCACCAATTGAAAAAATCTGTAAATTGGGTCAGGAACTTCACCAGGATCGTTACAGATTTTTAGGGGGGATTTTTCAGACGAGGCTGATTTTAGGGGGGGGGGGCAAATTTATAAAATGGATGCAGATATATTTCGGAACCTTTCATTTGTCAGGGGTCATTTGAGTCCTTTTAATCAGTTGGGGTATGTTTTGCTTTATTCGGGGACGCTACTCGCCCACAATCCTGACTGCTATAGTTGCACAGACAGAAAACTTCTGCACAAATTGAGCTTTTAAGTCGAAAATAATATTTTCCGGGTTTCTGTAAATGCCGAAACCGTGTAACCCGCAATGCATCACCTTAAATGAACCTTCCAAAAAGACTCCCTAGCAAGTGAGCGGGGACTTTAGGAGGGGGCATTACTTAGGCCAGGGGGAAATGGGAGCATTTGAGCTAGGGGAATAGGAAAAAATGGTACGCAAGAGGTGCGAATATGAAGTTTTAAACATTTTAATCAAGTTGGAGGGGGGGGGACGTGAACTTTTAATGGAAAAATCTCCATTTAATCAGAGGGAAATTGCCAACATTTTTGGAACGGGAAAAGACGAAGGGGAACGCGAAATTTTGACCGCAAACAGTTTGATTGAAATCCTCCCGTCTCCCCCTGGCGTAAATAAGGACCGCTCCCTCATAAAAAATAAACAAAAAATGAGATCCTAAAACTCAATCTAAATTGTATAAAAACTAATAAAAATAACGAAATTTCATCATTCAGCTCAGACGGTAGGAACAAGTGACAGTTGAAACATGTTTGTGTACGATATTAGTAATGTTTAAGAATCGTACGAAAAAGAACTAGTGGTTGACTTTGACCCTGTTTAAGAAATATTTTAAACGGAATAAAAGAACAAAAAGTTACCAAATATGTGTTGTAATGTTATATTAGCAAATTATATACCAACCCTTTGTCCGCATTCATAAGATACTCAGAAAAAATCTGAATTTGTGACAAAAACCATTAAAAAATTGACACACTATTAGGTGCACTGACCCTTATCTAAAACAGGCCAGTACGCAGCAGGACAAGAAATTCAGATTGTACAACAGCACGTTTCATATATCCCACAAAATGGTATTAAATGAATCTGACCTCAAAAATCGTATATGTTTCCGAGGGCCAGGTCCTCCAATTTTGATGGACCAGTGGGTCCCTGACTATAATGAGCGCAATCAGAAAAGCCTTTTGATGCATGGATTCGATATGACGCATACCCATGTTACCTTGTATGCAATTGTAAATGGTTGCCCACGTGATATGCTTTTGCAAACGGAACGGGATTTTAATTTCACGATTTGAGGCTCATAAAATTGTTGAATTTTGAATTTTAAGTATCAATTTGAAGTAATTTAACCTGGGCAGAGCAGTGTGAGGAATAAGAGATGAAACGCTTGTGTTTGGAATAAGGCCATATTTTGTAGCGAACGGGACAATATTTGGAAATTGACTTTCTCTGTGTTACACTTCGGCAATAATTGTGATTTCGGTTCCCACTTACTCGAAATCCATATCAGCAAACAGGTTAAGAAAGAAAGCCATCGTATAAGAATATCAAAATCTAGGGTCGGTATTTTTTAGTTTTCCATTTTTGGTAAAAAATTGTGGGAAAAATTTTTTTTTATGTCAACTTTGAACGATCTTGGCGTGCTGTTCCAAATTGAAACACGTAGATTTGTGGCCTTTTGGGCAAATTAATTTGAAAGTAAACAAAAAAAAAAAAAAAAAATTTTTAGTGCAGCATTTGGAAAAAGAGGAAAAAAAAATACCGACCCTTAGAACTATGGAATTACAAAAGAACAAGGCCCACATTTTATAAACATTTATATATTTTTATAGGGAAAAAGAAATGATGGAAAAATACCATTTTTTAGGATTTTCTAAAAAAATGTTATTTTGGGGGAAAAATATTATCAGATGGGATTCCTGAGTCATTTCCTTCTCAAATATGTATACTTTATATATGTCGGAAACACAATTAACGAAGATACGCAAAAACAGTTCCCTTTGAATCCTACACTTAAAGCCCTTAAACCAACATCTTGATGGTGAACAAATTGTTTTCACATAGTAAAAAAGGTAAATTCTCCGTGGTTGTAAAATTTCTTTCAGCAAGCTAACTTTTTTAAATCAGAATGTCAAGAAAAGAAAAAAAAACATTTGTTCAGCTCTGGTGTATGCCTCTTTGATTATTCTATTTCTTGGTATGCTGGTATCTCCAAATATTATGCAAACAGATTACAATGGGCTCAGACCAAAGTAATTTATTTATAAGATTTATCCCTAAACAGGTTTTATGTATCATTCAAGCATAGTGATTCAATTTTTGGGCATTTAACATCAATACGACAGCTGAACAGTTTCGTTTGAATCATGTTTTAATAGCCAGTGTATATGAAAGAAAGTTTATCAAGCTTTTCAGGCCTCAATGCCATAATAAAAGGGGTGTAGTAATTTTTATCCCCCTGGCTTGAAAGCAGAGGGGGATATGATATTGCGAGGGTGCAAATGTCGTATGTGTATGTAGTGTATGCAGGCTCCAAAATAACTAAGCCACTCAGGCCATTTGCCTTGGGTGCCCCTACCATTGCCTTGGTTGCCATAAAAAACTTTGCTATTCCTAACATGTAATTGCCTTGGTGCCTTAAAAAAAAACTGGGGCAAAATTGCTTTGCTGCTAATTTATTTTGGAGCATGTTGTATGTATTGTGTATGTATGTGTGTTCCAGTTTGATTAGGTTTTCGCTTTTCAGGTCTCCTTCGAACAAGTCAGTCGATTTAAACCAGACTTGGCGTTAAGGTGCAAATAGGGGTTCCTTCATGTGTGAACTGATGTGTCAAAGGTTATGGACCAAGGTCAAAGGTCATTTGAGGTAATTGTGTAAATGCCATCTGCCAGGGGGATGATCGCAAGTTTACTTGCATGTATTTTTTAACTTTCAAGTTCCAAAGATAAAAAAAACCCTACTACTGCCTCATTTTATTATAATTAAAAAACAGGCCCAGGTTGCCTAACAACATGAGAGGCAATCTCACTGAAAGCCAATTTTAAAAAAGAACAAAAACTCACCCTCTTAGATCACATGGATGTATAGCTTAAGTTAATCTTATTTTAGCATGTTTAGGTTTTTTTGTGGTATATGTTTGATTTTGGTTGTTGTTGTAATATTTCCAAAGAACTCCTTTGGAAATAAGTCTTTAGATTAAAGGGTTATCCTTGGTGTGTGTATTGCATTGTAAATGTTTACATTTTTTTGTATTATTTTGTTTGTTAAGATTTTAATATCTTGATTATGAAATATGTTCGGCTTTTAATGTATATGCCAAATCAATCAATCACAATTTTCATAATATGTTACCACATATAGTTCTTGTTTGAATAAAGTGGTAAAGAATAAGATTAAAAGTATTGTTTTTTAGCCTCTGACATGTATCTTTGGTGTCATATCGCACGGGCTACAGCATTATTTTACTTAATACTGGAGATCCGCCTGTGTTATATGGACACGCTAGATACATGTGGTAGAGGCTAAGAACATATCCCTTTTCAGTATCCAAATTCTTCAAATTTCTGCAAGCCTGATAGGCACCTTTACTGTGAAACACCCATGTACATGTACCATGGTATCTTATTTTGCTCTGTCGGGTTTGGGTTGTGGTCTGTGGGTGTGAGGTGTGGAGAATTTTTGTTGATACACCTGAATTGGACGACCATTTGGGACCGCCGTCCATAATATTTTTTCTAGAGGAGCTAGTTATTCTCATAGACTACTGTTGTGTATTACAGGTTGCTTGTTCGATTATGTCTATATTCTCTATTTGATATAAGAGCCTGGCACTTGACATACCCCCCCATCACGTACCGGGGGAAACAAAAACTTGCGGTTTTCATGGTACGCGCAATAAGCACATGCCAAAGGGCCTATTCATACTGCGCTCATATTGGTGTAACCACGTAAATTCGTCGTTTTATCCCCCTGGCTTGAAAAGCAGAAGGGGGATAGTGCTATCAGTCAATTGCGGCCGTGGACGGCGTCCAACACAATCTTGTGAACGCGATACAATGAGACCCATAAGGGTTATGGTGATTGTAATGGTGGGGTGGGATCAGACTGCCATGCCCTTCATCTGATTAGTTTATGGGCGCGTGGAATATGCTAATTGGTACCTAATTTGCATAATTAAGAATTAATTGGGGGGTATTTTACCCAAAACGCTGGTGAAACAAATTATCTTGAAGATCATAAGTTCCGATTTTGATGAAACTTGGTGGGGGGTGGGGAATCATGTCCTCTCGCGCTGATTGGTTTGGCGCATTTGATATGCTAATATTTAATTAGCTACTTTGCATATTTATGGGCTAAATTTGGGGTTATTTTACCCAAAAAAACTTGTGAACTAACTATCTGAAGATCCATAAGTCCGATTTTGATGAAACTGGAGGAGGGGTGGGGAATCATGTACTCTCGCGCTGATTAGGTTTTAAGGTGGGTTGTCCGGGTGTTAAGGGGGGGTTGTAGGGTTTTTAAGGGGGGTTGTCTGGACTTAAAGGTGGGGATGGTGGGGGTTTAAGGTGGGTTGTCGGGTTTAAGGGTTGTCCGGGTTTAAGGGGGGGTGGTCTGGGCTTAAGGGGGTTGTTGTTTGGTTTAAGGTGGGTTTTGCACGAGTTTAAGGGGAGTTGTCCAGGTTTAAGGCGGTTTGTCGAGTTTAAAGGGGGTTGTCCAGATTAAAGGGGGTTGTTGGTTTAAGGGGGATATGGTTGGGTTTAAGGGGGGTTGTCTGGGTTTTAAAGGGGGTTGTCTGGGATTAAGGGGGGTGTGTCGGGACTTAAAGGGGGATGGTTGTGGTTAAGGTGGTTTGCACAAGTTTAAGGGGGGTTGTCCAGCTATAAGAGGGTTGTTGGGTTTTAGGGGGATTGTTGGGGTTTAAGTGGAACGTTTCCTGTGTTTAAAGGGGGTTGTCCGGGGTTTAAGGGGGGTTGTCTGGACTTAAGGGGGATTGTTGGGGTTTAAGGTGGGTTGTCCGGGTTTAAAGGGGGTTGTCCGGGTTTAAGGGGGGGTGTCTAGGCTTAAGGGGGCTTGTTGTGTTTTAAGGTGGGGATTGCACGAGTTAAAGGGAGTTGTCCAGGTTAGGGGTTGTCGAGTTAATGGGGTTGTCCAAGCTTAAGGGGGTTGTTGGGGTTTAAGGGGATGTGGGGTTAAGGTGGGTGGTCTGGGTTTAAAAGGAGGGGTGTCGGGTAGGGGGGTTGTCTGGCTTAAAGGGGATTTTGTGGTTTAAGGTGGTTGCACGAGTTTAAGGGGGGTGTCCAGGTTTTAAGGGGGGTTGTGGGGTTAAGGGGTTTTGTGGCGCACTGTATTATAAAAGCTTAACCAACACCATGCCAAAAAATCAATTTTGAAAAATCTAGAAGGCGTACTATTTTTCAAAGTGCCAGTGTCTCATTAAGCACATCTACAATCACAGACAAAAATTGTTGGCCACTGACATGCGCGTAGCAGGAGGGTGCGGAGGGGTCACAAACACATCTGAGGTCTAAAAAAAAGGAGAAAAGAAGGATTAGGGCATTGAAATAAGGCTAGATTGACAAAAAAAAAAACAGAGATTCTGCCCTTGAAAGCCAGGGCCTTAAGCAGCACCCTGAACTTCCTGTGTTGTGTTTGGGGTAGTCCCCAGGATCAGCACCATGGGGGTGGCGGGGGTCCTGGCTACGCACATTGATTACTTTACTTACATGGGAAATGCTCTCTCCCATCATGTTCAAATGTAATTTTTGTTCATGCACTTTGAGACTACCCAACATTGATTGAGCAAGTTATGGAGGGAGGGATCAAGGGTTATACCCTCAGGTTTCAAGCGGTACATCCAAAATAACTAATTCTTAGAGTATAAATATAGCTGTGTGGCACAAAATTAATGCAGAGATGCCAAACTAAGTGTCTGTGATTGCAGGTTGGTATGGTCTGGTCTACTTGGGCAAAGTTGGATCACACACAAATGCCCACATCAAATGAGAAGAAAAGGCTACATAATTGAGCAGGCTGCAGAAAATTAGAAAATTAAAGCAATATTTAGCACTTTTTTGAAGAGCACCCCCAATTTTTCAAACAAATTGGAGATTTTACACGACTACATTGGTAACTGGGTAGGTAAACTATACCTATGAAGGTAGCTCGACATGTCGGGTCACAAACGAAGGAATTTTGTATTAGCGTACTTATTATCGGGATCCCGAAATAATTTAACGATGCTGGAACGGCCTTCCAATGTGAAAATAGACGGGAAAAAAAAAATAGGCCCTGTACGTCTACGCTCAATCCATAGTTGTTTATCGGTTCAGAAAGTAAGTCAGAGGTATTTTCTCGAGGGTGGCACTATTTTCCATAATGGAAACGGACATAATTTAGCATTTCCAGCTCTGCCGTAAGTTCCAATCTGGATCCCAATTTCCAATGAAAAATCGCATATTTTATGATACAAACATGTATTAGCATTCTCGTTCGAGGTATAAGATTCCTAGACAATTACAACGTAACTGTGCCAAAATATCAAATTTTGAAAATTGGGGGCGCTCTTCAAAAAAGTGCCAATTGCTTATTTAAGCCATGGCCGACTATATGCAGTGCGGCATGGCAAAGGTGACACTTCTGATGATTTTTGTGTTTTTGGATATAAAAAGGTCCAAAATTGAGAGAAATTTGGGGACAAGAAGTCACTTTTTGGTGATGAGAGGTTCAAAAAGTACAAAAAACATTTTTTAGTGGGTTAGTCACTTTTACCAAAACGTCCACTTTTTAAAAAGTCCCGCACCCCACCAAAATAGATTCCTGGTATGGCCCTGGCAAGCCTGAATCTGAAATTGGAGTTCCTTCAATTTATTCTTTACAGAAATAAAAAGATTCAGACACTGACTGTCCCCAAGAAGTTGATTTTTGTTCTCACTTTGATAGCCTACAAATTTATTTGTCTAAGTAGAACACATGTTTACACAGCAGTTTCCACATCAAGTTGATGTTGCCAATGTTTCCTACAGTATATTGGGAGTCTGTTGTTTATGCAGGTGCATTCATATGATTAAAGGTGGTTGTGTTACGTTGTTTGGGTAGAAACCTGTATGCAGAGTTGTTGAAAATCTGGATTATCACACTGTTGGGAAAATCTTTACATTTTGGTTGTGGCTTCAAAATATTGCAAGATTTCATTGGCAGGGATTGTACACCTGACAGGGTCAAAATACAGAGGCCAGGGAAGCACCCCCCAGATGAGTCTTGGGGCCAATGATTCTTCTCACTGAAGTGAATTTACCTTCTAAAGGTGTACAAGAGTAAGCAGACCTCAACTGGTTTGAAAAGCAGTGAGGAAAGGTTAAGATATTTACATCCAAGCTAAGTAAAAGCAAGAAACAATGAAAGTAGGGCTCAGCTGACCCTTTTACACTCTTGCCAAATACACAATGCAGGGACATTTTGCATTGACAAGAATTATACAGGAAGTAGAATTGACATACATGTAGGTTTGCCTGTGCTTATGAAAAACTGTTGCCAATAGACAGCAATGCCATTGTTTTGAATTAATGTTGCCAATTTGAAAAGAACTCATTTTCACAAATGAAAAAGCCTTGGTGAATTGCAAAACATAGTTGCTCAAGAAATGAAGTTGTGCAGTATAATGGATATGTTTAAAACAAAAACTTGTACTTACACTGATCCATCCAAACAATACTTCCAGACTAAAATAGCACTCAACAAAAAACTGTAACCGGGCCCCCGGACCCTTAACAAAAACCTTGAACAGACTTGAAAACACTTATAATCTTGACCTGTACTAGGGGTTGTTTTGTTTGTTTTCAATTTATATCTGGTTATTATATTTTATACTAGTAAAATTTTATTTGATTTGTTTTGCATTCTTAAAAAGAGATCATTTTGGAATGGGGGAAACTGGCTCATTGATGAATAAAACACAATACAAACACAGTGTCCAATGAAACCCAACTAAATAATACACCAACTGGGGCCCTGTAAATCAGTGGACATTTGCATTAATCACATTAAGGTTATGCACTTTTTGGTGCTAATATAAAAGATTAAATGAAAATTTTTAGGTTTCCCGTGATCAAGTTCTATATTTCACAAACACAAAATTGTATTTTATGCTACACTATTGAGTCAAATTTATTTTCCACAAAACTTGGGGTTTATAGGCAGAACATTTTCAAGGTAACAGTTAATCAGGAAAATGGATATCTGTGGGGTGCGGGGGCCAACACAGACTATTGACAGTGCATCCCAAGAGGGGTGATCAGTTCCTATTGCAAATTGCTTTGACATGTGAAATCATGAAGCAGCAATTAAAAAAGAAAACACTATTTCAGGAACTGCAAACAATCCTGCAAAAAAATTTTGCTTATAATTACTTACTTCCATATTTATGTAAAAACACCCCTGTTCCCAGAGTTTTATGGTGCTAAGGCCCTATTTACCATGTATTTAACAGTGGCGTAACCAGCGGGGGACAGGGGGGAAGGACTGCCCCCCCCCGGACAATAAAATGGGGGAGGAGAATATAAAAAATGGGGACGAAAAGAAGGAGGAGAGAAGGAGAGAGAAGGGGAAGAAGGGGAGGAAAGAGAAAGAAAATGGCGGGACGAGGGAAAAGAGAAGAGAGACGGGAGGAAGGAAGAGGGAAAAGAGAGAAGAAAAGGGGAAAGAGAAGGGAAAAGAGATAAGAAAAAGGGGAAGGAGAAAATAGGGTGTTGTGTGGGGTGCTCAGGAGAAGTGTTCCCCCCCCCCTCTTCAGAATTTCAACCGTCTAGAAAAAAAAATAGGGTATTACCCGGCGAGGGGCAGCGAGCCGGAAAAAAAAAATGGGGGAAAACTTTCTTGAGTCTTGCCTCCGGGGTCTGGTTACGCGCCTGTATTTAACATACATACATTCAGTTCATTTAAGGTGCATTTGTTCTTCCGTTGTTTCCAGGGTTTGTTCATGCTTTCACAGCAACTGTGAGCAGATGCATGTAATGTCACAGAGATGGTCTCTCCTTCGGATATATATTGCCACTCGCATTGTTTCTTAAACAAATATTATAACAAGTTTGAACTTAATTATAAAATAAGTAAAATTTTGTTTTAATTTCAGTCTATTTTATCTCAATCCTGCAAAAAGGGTCAATCCTTGAACAGTGTAACCTAAGAAAGCAAAGATTAACTAAAATAAATTTGTAGGTAAAACAAACCACTGGATCTATACATTTCCCAAAATTGACTTTGTCATTGATTGCCACCTGGGTAATTTTTGAACACACTCACTTTCCACCCAGTATGGTCAGTCAGTTTTTCCTTGATTGTTTCTATCCTCCACACTCCGGAAGGCTCCTGGACACTCCTTTTCTTGCGGCCAAAGAGTCCAAACATCAGCTCCCAACATCATCAGGTACAAAGATGAAAAACCATGTGAAGACTTAAAACAATTTTCAAAAGTGTGTGGTTAGGTGACCTGATTAAGGGTGTGAATGGATGAAAAACTAAAATCCCTGTTTCTTATCCTTATGAAGTGAAGAAACATTATGATTGCATTTCTGTATAGGACGTGTTTGAAGAGTACTATGTGCCTCCTAGCATGCTTCTCCTTGTGTATGGTTCAACCAGAATCCTAAAAATATTCCAGATTTCAGCTGCATTTGAGAGTGTGTTTTATGTTGATAAATGATACCAATGTGCCCATAGATAATTGAGTGAATTTGTGTTTGTGGTGGACAGAAATTTTAGAAAATATGCCTAATTTCATGCCGAGCAATCAAATCGCAAGTAGGCTATACTGGGTAATTTAATGAGCAGGCACAAGGTTAATGGGTTCCCCAAAATGAAATTACCAAGCAGCACAACAGCACCAAAACACCACATCTAGAGTGTTGCTGCTCAGTAATTACCTCCTCAAACACAAGGAGGGCTGGGCTGACTTGAGTGAAGTCATTAAACCATTTACTGAGTAAACAAAAGCATCATGCAGAAGAACATGTTCTTTTTTAATCCTAACCTATAGGGTACCTTAACGGTGGAGCAACGCATAAGGCATGCGCGAACCGGGAATTTCGAGATCCCGGAAGTGGCTGTTTTGAGACGTAAACAACGCAATGAAGTCTGCTGGCTTAGGCGAAAATTAACACAATTATTAATGTTTGAAGCAAGGATCGAACTGAGATGAAGGGGAAAATAGAACATCCCCCCCCCTACATGTTATAGCTGTGTGGAAATTTAGTTACAGCAGGCGAAATTGTGTGACAAATAAAGAAAATAAGTATTTTATACCATGTAGTACGTGAAAATTTGAAAAATGTGACGAAAAAACGAAAAAAGTGCAAAAATTTTCGCCTTCAATTTTCAACCGAAAATCGCAAATGTCAAGCAATTTTTGCAAAATTGGGCATTCAAAATAATAGACTGCAATGCTAATATTGTTCTTAATTAAACGTAAACCTCGTGAAACAGCAGCCTGAGTTTTTTAAAGAGAAGTTTCTGGATCAAATTTGATGATGGCCGTTTCCGCCAGAAATTGTAAAATGCACACGCGACGGTGCTATTACGTGCGCGTGTGTGGATATGGAACTGCATCATGTCATCACGGTGAGCAGTTTACAACCGAAGTCCGGCCGCCTAATCTGCTATCTACTGCTGATGGACGAAATTGGTGACTGATCATGGATTTCGAGGGCATTCTTGCGACCATCTCAAAAAGGGTTTGGAAATGCAGCATGATTATGTAGGCAAGGCAGCTCATGACTAGCTTTGGTCTAAAGCATCATGCTGCTAGTTCTTAGCCTTGGGAATAAAACTTCTAGTTTTAATCCTGTAGTGTAGAATTCTATTCATTTCAATTGGAACTTCATATGCGAACAGTGCAATAGTAACCTGTAATGACACCATTACAAAAATATCTTGAATACGCAGGATTTATTTGGGGTGGTGCGGAACCTCGAAAAGGTGGACCTTTTTTGGTGTAAAAGTGGACCTAACCCCCTCCCTTTTTTAACTTTTTAACATATGATCCCCAAAATGTGGACTTTTTGTCAAAATGTCTTAAAATTTGGACCTGTATATTATGAAAAAAATGAGCCAAAAGTGGATTTTGTGGATGGCGAATTGTGGTATGGGTCCCCAATCAACCCGGGTCACTAAACAGCAACCCATTTGTGACACCATGACCTGATATAAATTCTACATAATTAAAGTGCATAAATAAAGTGCTAAATTTCAGGGTCCTGTGTCAGTGGGTCACAAACATCCCCACACCACACCATCCGGGCCTAATTATGTTATTTAAGCTAGGCTATGCCATGATACTAACTAGTAGGTTAGTAGCATCAGAGCATACTAGGCTAATATTTAGGGATGACCTTGGTAAAGGTTTATACTTTATAGTAGTATACCTGCCATCAGTGCACCAAAGAACTAGGCTATATCCAGGTACTAGCCTTGGCTGATACATGATGCTACTAGTTGCTATAGTGCCATTACGATTCCATGAACTCAGTGACGTCAAACCAAAATCAGGCAGGTATTTCTTGTGTGCCTGCTTAATGTTGTCGGCAGTAATTTCAGTCAAAGCTCAGGATTTAACGCTTCGGCCACTGGATATACACTGACGTCGATGACTTGAGGAAGATAATGCACTAGAGGCTATGTATGGTATAGTTAGCATTGGTGCATACTGCCTAACAAGCACCCGAACACACATCTAGGATTAATACACTAGCCTAGCGGGGGGTAAAAAATCCCTAGTCATAAGTTCGCGAGTCATAGAGTTCATTAAGAAAAAGAAAATCGCTAGTCATAGGGCCTAAATTAAAAAGGGGTTCGCTAGTCATAAATGAAAAAGGGTTCGCTATCAAACTTTAAATTAACCCTAAAACCCTAACCCCTTATGACTAGGGATTTTTATATGACTAGCAAACCCTTTTAAATGACTAGCAAACCCTTTTTCTGATTTTGATAACCTAGGCTGGCAAAACCTGACTGAGAAAGGACCCCCTTAGGCTGAATGCATCAAAGTTATGCTAGTAGCTCGGCTGGCTTTTTAGCTAGGTGCATTTGAATCCACAAAACAGCACGCCACATTTTTAAGCCATACAATCCTGGCATACACACACAGGTTTTGAATTTATATCCAGAGTGCACGGTGCATGTCACTTCTCTCGGTTTGCAAGTAAACATGAACAGGTGATGGTCATTTCTCTCAGTTGCAAGTAACTTTTGTATCCTGCATGCAAATTAAAAAATGTGATTCTGTAGAATATTCACCTTTAGCCTTTTTCATCGAAAATGTAATTGGATTGTTGAAATATAAATTTGATCTGATCTGTCAAAAGCCTTAAAACGTACCAAGTATGAAATGAATGGTTAGGAGCATGTTTACATCGCCTGTGCATGTTAACTTTCACACTGTGCAATGTGCATGTAATTAAAGATGTAAATTTAAATGTAATTCAAAAGCCCGGACAACACGCCATGCACTTTTTACATGATTTAATAATACGCACAATACTCTATAAGGTGGATATGTCTAATTGTACAAATAATCATGAAAATATGTGGGGAAAAAAATTTGCAGTTTTCTCCCGAATAAAGACTAACACAAGCTAGTAGCATCAGCCTAGTTAGTACATCAGCCATCGATGTTAAATGTGCATTCATGATTCCAGAACTTCTGTTTTATTGCATGTTTATTAGACATCGGTGAGAAAAGAAAGCTATTTAGTTGATTGTGATCTGCAGTTTTGTTATGAACAATTCCTTGTTTTCCGTGGGTTCCCATTGGCAACTGTGCTGTTGTAATCGGTCGTTTACAGACCGAAATACAAAACTTGCCAATTTCATACAGATGCGACTGAATTGCACTAGGTAGGCCGCACATGGATTAATAAGACTAAACAGTTCAGCCGGGGGGGGGGGGGGGGGGGGTTTTGTGGGGTTGTTGGGTACCAGGCTCGTTCCAGGGTTCTGAAAAGTGACCCTTAACGGACCATTTTCAGGGAAATATTACCCCTAAACAGCACTGTTAATTATACCGTTTCGGTGGAAAAGGAAAATATTACCCTAACTGGGACCAATTTGCCGGTAAATAATTCTACCCCTAGCGGACATGCGTTCAATAAGTGAATAAAAAATATACATTTAAAGAACCAATATATGCAAGAAAAATAGCACTTGTACTACTGTAAGAAAAATTTACTCACACTGCAGGGTTATTTTTATGACATGTTAACGTTAATTTTCCATGTTTTTCAAGGCCAGTCACAATCTTACTGAATTTGATAGCCATAGCGCGGACAGAACTTGATTATTGTGAATTTGATACCCCTGCGGTAGTCCCGCATTTGCAGCTTATCCCTCCTTTTTTGGAACAAGCATGGGTACCCGGCCCAAAACCAAGAAACCCCCCCCCCCGGCAGTTAGATGATATAAAACAATTTCAACTTTTTAAAAATTAAGTGTGGGGGGGAACAATGTGTGGATCACTGCCCCGTTACCTTTTCACAACTAGTTTTGGATATATGCACTATTACTATTTTGACACAGTGGATATGCCTACTGTTCTGGCTAATCATGAAAATATTTTGAAAAACTTTTTGGGGGGGGGGAGTTTGGTCGGGAACCCATGTTTGTTTAAAAAAAAAAAACCGTTCTAATTCGACACATTTGCCCTAAATGATAACATCACCTTTCATATCAGTCTGCATCATTACGCACGTCACAATATACAATCACAGACAAAATTGTTGGCCCGCTTTACATGCACGTAGCCAGCTGGGTGCGGGAGTGCAAGCAGCCCGGGAGTCTAAAAATGGAGAAACAAGAGTGGACATTGAAAAAGGATGAAATGCACCAAAAAAAAAAATGAAAAAGAAAAACAGCATGGCATCCCCTGGACCAACAGTGGGGCTCTTCCCCTGGAACCCCGTCAGGGCATTAAGCAGCTCCAGCCTCCCTGAACCTCATGTCGGTATTTGGGTCATTATACACTCAGGTTTCAAGCGTTACCTCCAAAATAACTACGTCTTGACGTGATACATAGTGTGTGTGTGGGCACCAATTAATGAAGAGAACTGAAGATGTGCCAAATAAGTTTTGTCTGTGAGTGTCTGTCTAAGTGTGCACAGACTGTTACCCATACAAAAGCCCACATCAATTGGAGAAAAAGGCATAATTTAATTGAGCAGGTTGCAGAGAATTTGAGAATTCAAGGCTATGGACTGAATCTAAAATGAGGTTCTTCCAATTTATCCTTGCAGAAATTAAAACAGGAATGGAAATAAAACAGATCAGGTGGTTAAAGATGTTGGACCATTCAGTGTGTTGATCCTTTCTTTTTCCTATATCAAAAAAAACTCTAACAACCCAAAATAAACATTTCAAAAAACAGCAAGCCCAAAGCAAAATTTAAATCACTAAATTAGCTGAGCTGATTAAATTGGCTCTGAAGTTTGTGTGCAGAAGTAATAAGGCCATTATAAGACTTGTATGTAACAAGTAAATTATGAACAGTACAAAACAGCAAGGGGTTCTATAGCTTTCATAGTTTAATATGGAAAAACACCAAAAACTGAAAAAGAAATGCTAAACAGCAGAGCTCCTATTCACAGACAATTACAATTACAAAACGTGTTATACTGCAAAAAGGTGATTTGCATTTGGTTAATTTCAATTGGGTTGATGTGCCTGAACCACAGCACATCAAGTAGAAGGTAATTTCCTGAGACAAAATGATAGTTTCTAAAAATCATTAAATCACTAAAGTAGCTTAAATTGCACATAACAACAAACTTTGGACTTTAAAAAAAATGACTACTCTGGATTTAAATCCAATTTGGGCTTTTTAGTTATGTTGACCCAACCCCAAGTCTGTGTGGCATGCCCAATCCCCCCAAAAAAATCATTTAAAAGCAACCGTGAACAGAAATTTTACAAAACACACCCCTACAAAAACTTCACTAAAGTATGCATACTTTGTGCAAGATTAACCCTACTATCTGGTCAAACTATCTCGGAGACAGCAAGACTAGCACGTTAGGCCCACTAGTATATAAAAGCCTTTTGTGATATCCATGCAACACATAAACAGTGAGGAGGTCAACAGCTGAAAAGACGTTAGGAATCCAGACGGTCTGATTTTTGTCCTTTTCAACAAGCCCACAGCCTAGAATTTTGGGAGGGGAGACCTTGGCAAAAGTGGACCTTTTTCCCAAATGTTGACTCTATTTTGCATGAAGTGGGGCACGGCAAACTGCAAACTTTTAACCAAAATTTCAACCTTTTTCATTTAAAAATCCTTATATTTTCTTGCTTGCTGCACCTTGACGCAGCCTGGTTTACAGCACTTTATACTATCAACAAAGTTGCATGGCTTGTTCCTTTAAAGTGACACTGGCACATGTTACATCAGCAATGACCCAAAATTCCTCAAAGCAGCAATTTTCACACTTTTGCCCACCCAGTTGTGTCAGGTAATTGTTATTAAGATATTAATGTGAAATGTTTTATGTCAAAATTGTGTATTCATCATTTAAAAAGGGGTTTTTTTGCTATCAGAATCGAGACCCTGATTAAATTAAAGGCAGTTGCTGGAAACACGAATTCTGCCCATCCATCGCACACACGAAAAAGGGTTGTCTTCTTGACTTGCTCGAAAAAATACTAACAGAAAAAAAAAACAACAATCGATTAATGATTAATTTAAAAATTTATGATTAGTCAGACCCTTTTCAATTTTGACTAGCGAACCCTTGTCCAAGACTAGCGAACCCTTTTTAATTTATGACTAGTGAATAGTGACCTTGTTTAATGATTAAGAACGTGACTAGCCAAACCTTATGACTAGACATTTTTGACTTCAGCCTAGGCTGGGAATTAAACCGGCTGCATGTTAGGCTAGTATGGCACTGATGCTCCCATGTAGTTTATTGATCTCCCTCGATTCAGCAACGTAAGTGCGATATCACGTGGCCGAAGCTTTACAATTACGAATTTGACTAAAAGTGATGCACCGTAAAGAAATGCTGGTTTTGTTGGAAGTCAACGATTCATGGAAGCAAATGCAACTATAGAACATCATGCACCAGCTAGGCTAGTACCTAGCCCTGGGTGTGAGCCTAGTATGCGCTGATGCTATAACCTGATACTGTAGCATCCGCCTCGACGGATCAGTGTGAAACTTGAAAGCGCAAACGCTATAGTAGTCTTATAGTAAAATTGGCAGCCTCAACGCGAATTAAAAGGTTGTTGAGCGCTGAATTTGGTTAACCTCAACAAAATAAACCTGCGCATGCAGTTTATCTGTGAGGCTGCTTGAATTCACTATTTTATAGCGCTTTTGCTTCTGAGTTTACACTAAACCACCTAGACTGAGTACATTAGCCCTTAATTAGCTTAGCTATACACTGATACTACTACTACTTAGCTAGTTGCATCAGCATAGACTTCTGTTCATAATTAGCCTGTGGATGTTGGATTGTGGGCCGTTTATGACCCAGGGTGACATGGCAACCCCAATGATTGAGGGTAAACACCAGATTCACTTTTTTACTCACGCTATGATCACTGTGGGGCAATTCCAGCCACGCCAGGACAGTGATTTAAAGGTCCCATGTTAACCAAAGTTAAGCAAATAGACTTCAAAGATTGGACCCTGGTTATGAATTGGATAGTCATGTAGTAAAACTATGTATTTTCAATACATGTTATTGGAATTGTATCACTATGCTACTATAGACTAGGACATGAAGTTCCAATCGACAGACTAGAACCTATAGCCTTTAAACTTAAAACTAGTTGACATGAAGTTGAGGCTAAGTATTGGCCTTGAATTTAGACATTCTAGTCAACCCCGGGGGGTAGCCCAAAAACTGGGCCTTTTTGATGATTTTCCCTTTTTGATATGTACACGAATGCCCCCGCGAAATCCGTTATCAATTCCATCATCGGAAGTAGGAAGCGGGGAGATGGCCGGAGGACAGGCAGTTGCCGTATCAACAAGTATAGCGCTGCCGTGTGCACTTACAAGCTGGCAGATCGGAAATCATCAAATTTGGATCCAGAAACTTCTCTTTAAAAAAATGCAGGCTACTGTTGCACGAGGTTTACGTTTAAGCACCAATTGTAGGAGCATTGTAGTCTATAATTTTGAAAGCCCAAATTTCCAAAAATGGCTTTGAGATTTCGGATTGTCTGTTCAAAATTGAAGAACAAAATTTTGCCTTTTTTCGACACATTTTTCAACATGTTACTAACATGGTATAAAAACATTTCTTCTCTTTTATTTCACACAATCGCCGTGTAACTAATTTGCACACAGCTATAAACATGGATGTAACTATTTTTCACCCCTTACTCCTGTCGATCGTGCTTCAAACACTAATCAATTTTTTGCGCTATTTTCGGCTTAGCCAGTGAGAACTTTTTTGCTTTGTTTACCGTTTCAAAAAGTCCACTTCCGGGATCTCAAAATTCCCGGTTTGCGCCTGCGCTGCGTTTGCTCTAGGTGAGTGTAACCTACAACTTAAGGGGTTGAGTGATGTGATTTGTTTACACGCAGGCTGCTTTACACCTTCAGCATTCAGTTTGGAGCCCAGTCATGGACAAATGGAAGAATTTTAGTTTTGAGCTGCGAAAGGTATCATGCGCAGATACCACGGAATAACTGTGCGTTGTTTGCGTTTATTAAATCGCGCATCTCTACGCCTGCGTTCATGCTTTTTGCCTGCATGCCGAATGTGACGCAGATTATTGCCACCCCCAACCAAGACGCCACAATTGATAAAAGTGTCGAATTTGAGTGGTTTTAGGCATGTTGTGGAAAAGGTAAGTCGGTGACCCTCATTTTTTTATTTCAAAATTTTGAAGAACGACATCGGGATATCAACATATTTAGACAATTACAAAATGTTATCGAGCAGTTTTTCTTTTGTGGGCGATCAAATTCATCTTGGACTTTCCCATAGACTTGCATGGTTTAAAAAGGACAACAACCTTTTTGTGGGCTATAGCTCACACAACCAAAGTCGAGGCCCCCCATTATTTTTTTCAGTTTCTTAATCAGCACCTTTGTAAATACCATATTATGGCAAAATGTTATCCCCGATAGATTCACTAAACACGTCAAACCCCAACCTTTCCCCAAGTGGGGCACTCAACCTTTTTTTCAGGTAGGGATTTGCAGCCCGCTTTTCCCATTTGGGCTTGGAAACTGATTTGTCTTTTCTCTCAAGTGGACCTTAGAAACTGAAATGTTGAGAATTAAATGCAGGCCTGTGGAATGAATGTGGCTAAAATTGTAAGCTTCTGGGTAAACAAATCCAAAAGGGACCCTTAACTCTTTCCACTGGGTAATTCGTGTATAAGTTATAAGTCGTGCATTGATGACGGCTTCCCAAATATTTACAAGGTTATTTGGGGGACCATCTAAAAAACTAAACACAAGACTCTAGGGCTTGTTTGGACTCATTTAAAAAATTTAAATGCATTTTTCATGCTAATTTTTTGAATATGCCCCTGAAAATAATTTTGAAATGTTGATGACGAAACAAAATTGACAAAAATTAATGAGTGTGTCAGCCTCTACAACTCGACATCCAATGCAAGGAGTTAAGAATCAATTATGCTTTGACTGGTACCCATAAGAACTGCTGGAGAGGTGTTGTTTAATATTTTTAAATGCAGTATTTTAGTTGAAAGTCATGAAACTGGTCATCACGTCTGTGCATGATGTGCCCATTTCAACACCATTTTGGGAGCATGTTTGTATGTTTTGTTTTGGTTTATTTATTCCTTTTTTTTTAATGAAAAAAAAAAAAAAGAAATGATTATTCTATTAGCAATACGGTCGTGATGTTGACTTTTTCTGTTTGGCCATGTTAGGGTTAGTCTATGTAAATGAACACACAACCTTTTGTCTATTAGAAAACTATTAAATTTAAACATTATTATGTTCAGACAACAATAATAACTACTAAAAATCCTCCAGAGATTTAGCATCAGAGAAGGACTGAAGCTAGGTAGAATTTGCTTCAACTAAGACGCACTTGTGCTGACAAATATGATGGAGTACTTGCAATACCTAAATTGATTAAAAATTATTCATAGTTCATCAGATTATTCATGGTGTGCTATTATAAAATTGATTGTCTTTGCTTGTCCTCATGTGTGCCAGGCTTGGATGCCCATTAAGTTGGTCCATCCCAAGATTTTAGCCTAAAGGCAAAAATAAAAAGTTTTGTCTTGGCTTCATTTTAACTCAAAACCCTAAACAATGCATTTTTAAGTCACAATAGCTATGCGCTACACAGAATGGATTTTTAAATTGCATTTTTAGGGCCACATTTTATTTTTGCCACTTCCAAGAAAAGCCAATTTTCCCTTTTTTATCAATCAATCAATTAAATTGTTTTTTTTCTTTTTTCTGATCAGTTTAAAAAAATTACTTCTAAAAACCAAAACAATTGTGAGTGGGAATAGTGAAAGCTGTGACAAATTTCTTTTTTCTTGGCCTAAAAATGGGCTACCATCTTCAAACATTTTTGTTGTAAGCCCAGTTGTCAGCTCTGTATGCTTTAGAGGAAAGCAGGTAATTGTGAAAGCCTGGTGACTGGCTATTTTAATTCGATTTTTTTTTTATGAAATTTATTGATTTTTTAGTTTTTTTGTTTTTTTAAATGTTATATTATTATTCTGTCATCAAGGATCATCACAATCAATTTCACTTCACTAACTACATCTTTGCTGACAGTGACCAAGAGCACAAACTTATCACACTTAGATTGTACAGTCCCCCTTAACATTGCTACTTACATATTGCTTGGGTTGATGAGGCAAGTGGAGATAAAAGGCCTTGCTCAGTGTACAGCCAATGTACGTTGGCTAGAGTGGGGCTCAAACCTACCACCTTACGATCACAAATCAGTTGTCATAGCCAACGCTGGAGATTTTGACTGCCCAACCATATTCCCTGGACATGCCTCCCTTACTATACTTTGTCCTTACGAGTCTGAGTAATGAAGTGACGACGGCGCCGTAACGCCGTGCCGCCTTCATTGCAGTGGCAAC
Organism: Ophioderma brevispina; assembly: GCA_023653785.1. Classification (NCBI taxonomy): domain Eukaryota; kingdom Metazoa; phylum Echinodermata; class Ophiuroidea; order Amphilepidida; family Ophiodermatidae; genus Ophioderma; species Ophioderma brevispina. Next base: position 6,069 of record JAMKCH010072790.1, on the reverse strand, counting down.
TTGTGCGTTGCTATGTACGTGATGAACGTCAGTAACAATGTATACGCCCCCAATTGCTACTCTTCGTAGTTCGAGCGGACAGAGTATTTACCTCAAAGGGCAGCTCCTAGGTTTCCTATCATGTTTGGGACTTAAAATTTTTTCCATCTAACATGAAAAAATAATGAAAATGTTTAATATTTTTTAAATTAAGGCCTAGTAATAAAATTGCTTTAATATAGCTCTGCTCGAAGCAGTCACACTTTGAGGGGGATGGCCCGATTTAAGGACTGAAGTTTTTCATCTTGAAATTTTGCCTTCCCTTCCAAAACCTTATGTTGTAAATTGTCGCGCCGATATTTCAACCCATTTTGATAGTATGTGAGAGATAAACGTGATTTTGTAGCACACAAGAGTACTGTGTAAATTAATATGGGTCGACAACCACATGGGACACATTTTTTTCGCTCATAACTTTCCAAACCAAACCTCCTTGTATTGGCTCAGATCTCTAAGCATGGAAAAATGTTAGCTTTCTTCTGATAACCCAAATTTTGACCACTTCCGGTAAAATCTGGGGCCTAGGCTATTAGCGATTTGGGTAATGGACCTTTAAATGCTCCAGGAGCATAATGGTGGTCAAAATCTCAAAAATCCTGTCGTTCTATAAACACTGGCCCAACATCCACACATGCTCTCTGGGCACACTTGTGCACGAGTTTGTTTGTGTATGGGGCCCATTGGAGATGGAAGTTTAAATATTTCTGAGTGATCGGCAATTTAAATACCTACTACTAGTATTTTATACATGTCAAGCTCTAAGGAGATGCAAAAGGGTCATGGAAGTGAGGAGGGACATGTCCTGGGTCCTCCCAAATTCCCGCTTCCTCTGCACCTGCAGGCCCCTTACAGTTTGTTTTTGTTTTTTTAGGGAGAAGGATACTAACTAAAATGGCAAGTTCCCTAGGCTTTAAAGACAAAAAGCATAAATATCCCAACATTAAGCTATAACGACTAGCTAAAAACAATAACCAGTGTGTGCTACAATAGGAATGACCTTTCAGCCATCACTATGGGCCTACACTACCCTGCTATGTCATGACCAGGACCAGTTATACAAATCGGCCAATGGATACACTGCATGTTGCAACCACACATGCACACTCAGGTTTCTTAAGAAAAACACTTCAACCAATGTATAACATGGCTAACCCTGACCCTCGCCCTAACCCTATCTACATCACAAGCCAGCTGGTAAGTCCCTGGCGTTTTTATTGGTAATTAAACTTTTTTGGTCCGTATAACCAAAAGTTAGACCATGTTTAAAGTTAGACCAGTCTAAGTCAGAAAATAGTTTTTACCTCAAATTGATAGTTATTCACACTTTCTTCTTGTAAAGTAACTAGACAATTTGAAAGATTTAAATCAACTTTTCAAATAAATACCAATACCTAGCGGTTAGTGTAAAGGAGAATGTCTTTTCTGGTGGGAATAAAATTGTCACTTAAAGAGACATGAGGAGATTTCCAGGAGAAGCGCCCCTAACTTTTGTCGAACCCCGTTTTTCTTTGCATATTTGGAAGCTTTTGGCCCTTACCAGTATGGTATTAGATCCCCCTGAAGTGAATAGGCCGAAATACGGCCGTCTTTATGTATAGCTGATGATTTAGTAGTTTCTGTCGATGCACGACAGAAAATCAAAGCATGGTTCTATAGGGGAGCGATTTTAGATAGCAACTAGTCACACACCAAGGTTTGTGGTTTTCCTTTTGCACTGTGTCTAATAAACCTTCGAAACGTGTTCGGTAGGTGGTCTACAATGATCCAGTGAAATTTGAGAGAAATTCGTGATCTAAAGAATTCCCCTGTCCCACTTTAAGTCTAACTTTAGACTGGTCTAAATCTTTTGTGCATGGACTTAAAGGGATTAGCAGCGATAATTGCGAGAGAACGACAAATGTGAAAAAGCCTTTTTTATCTTATAAGTCAGGATAAGTGTGCTACAATTCCAGATAACAGCTTATTGTAGTACACACAACCCCAAAAATAGTGAACAAAATGAATAATTGAGGAAATTATTATACCGTCTCCGCCAAATAGACATACCAGCGACGGCGTCTCAAATCTACACTAAACAAGGATTATAGATTACACCCAGACAGAATAAACACAGTCAATAATGTTGTGTTTGAGGTCAAACTGTATTGATCATGGTGCTGAAAAATATGTGTATTCACGGAAAAGACATTTTTGATCTCCAGTCGGAATTTTGATACGCCGTATAGAAATTACAGAATCAGATTAAACAAGTAATGCCTGTCTTTAAGATTTTCAAGCAATGACTGCCAGGTTATGTTGCAATTCAGGCCACTAACAAAAATATAAAAATAGAATTTTTATGATTTTTCGATGTTCGGATTAGCAAAATCGCTTGATGTTGAGGATATTCTTTCGAGTCAAATTATTTCCTGATAGTCTTAAGCTAGTCTACCTAAGAAAACTAACAGGTTACATGTATGTTCGTTCTGAAAATGCTTGCTAACAATCTGTAGTTCGCGTCCCTGCACTGTACAAACAGTTACGACTCTACTAGTAAAGGAATTCTACCGGGGCGATGAAACCGTTTTTTATTTTAGGCGTATCATAATGAGCGGTCCAGACGAAAAGCATTCCGATTAAAGATGCGGTCTGATTTTGCTCGTATATTTAGTACGTCAGCCACTTTGAAAAGGGCTCTATTTTCAGAGTTAGGGTAGGTGGTCGAGCTAGAAAAAGGCCAATGGTACAAGGTGTTAGGGACATGTGTGTGGATCATCCCGGGGTGGATGTAGAAATCAGAGTGGTGCAATTTTTTATGGGCCAAAAAAGGTCAAAATTGACCCAAATTAGGTAAAAATCATAAATGTTGATTTATTTATACCGACTTCATGACTGAACTGTAATATATTAATTCCCCACTATAGAGCTGTAGATTCAATAAGAGATTGTGAATGTTGGAATCTGGGGTTAATTTTGACCCCGAAAGGACCAAAAAGGGTCAAAATTGACCCAAATAAGTAAAATCATAGAATGGTGATTCCAACTTAATATTAATATAATAGTAATTTAATTTTGCCCACTATATAGTTGTAGGATTCATGAAGATTTGAATGTTGAATCTGGGTATTTTTTATCCAAGAAAGGGCCAAAAGGGGTCAAAATTGCCCAAATTAGGTAAAATCATAGAATGTGATTCCAACTTCATAGGAAATGTAATACTATTTAATTCACCCACTATAGCTGTTAGATTGAAGAAGAGTTTTAATGTTGGAATCTGGGTTATTTTTTAACCCCAGAAATGGGCCAAAAAAGGTAAAATTGACCTCAACATATGGTAAAAAATCATAGAATGGTGTGATTCCCTCTTAATTTTAAAATGTAATAGTAGTTCATTTGCCCCACTATTTTATAGTGTTGTAGATTGAAGAATTTTGAATGTTGAATCTGGGTCAAAATTTTACCCCAGCCCAGAAATAGCTAAAATGTAAAAAATGACTTAAAAGGGTAAAAACAAGGAAACTTGTATTTGGTAATGCACATGTTTCAATATTAACACTTAAGTGACCAGAGGGGGATCCTGTGGACCCCTCAAAATTCGTTTTCGCGCTGGCTGCTGTAGCGTGGGGATTTTTTCGCCTGAATTTTTGTAATTGTCTGACTTTTAAATAAGCTTCTTTTTGAACCAAGCCGGTTGGGCACGAACGGAATCCTCTGAGAATATGTTAAAATCGAATAACTAGCCATTTTTTGTGCTGATATAATGTGTAACTTTATACAAATAATAACCAATTACTACTTACATTACTACTCTACAAAAATTAATTACCCTTTATGAAGCTGTAGAACGAATGATTTCATTGAGGAGTTTCTAAACCGTTACTGTACAAACTCTATGGAAAATGACCGTATTTTGCAACACCCTAAAAAACTGCAAGGTTTGTGTTAAATATATGCTATTTGGGTTCTTCTAGACTAGATATCAACATAAAATAAGTTTCAAAATTTTTAGTAATTGGAATTTTTTCGTCTTTTTTGTCCGATTTTCGCGTGTTTTTGAAAACAATGTTTTCCCCCTTAATTTGCAGCCCAATAATAAATTCATTTTTGATTGCTGTAGTTAGTGTTGTCTTATACCCTTCAATTCATTATAAATAAATTCCCATGCAAAATTTCGTCGGGAAAGTATTTCCTTAGTGTGGGGTCCCATGGACCTCCACCCCCCCCCCCCCCAACCCCCAAACCACCATTGGGCACTAACGGGAGGAAAACCCCTTGGTCACTTAAGTGTTAATGCAGGAATTTCAATAATCAATGGCCAATTTAAAACGTATATTCACTTTTTTAATTAGTAGTGACATCCAAAATTGAAACCTTTGGATATATTGGTCAATTTACCAATTTGGTCAAAATCTATGAACCAATTAAACCAAAGCGCCAAAACCCCTAAAAAGCTTAAAAGGCCACAATAGTATAGCGAGCGGGAAAAAATAGAGTTTGTTTTTTTTTTTGGTTGAGAATCCACTTTTGCCAAATTTGCCCCCTTTTAATTTTGGTGGACCAAATTTTGCCCCCTTTGGTAAATTTTGAGGGAAGTCCCCTTTTGAAAAAAAAATTCCGCTCCTCTCCTAATTTATGTTCCTTCTACTTGATATTCGCAATGAAAAAGGGATAAAATGGTCCAACCCAAATTGGGCAATTTTACCCAATATGACGCCACAATTTCAGTCTGTTGTTCCGAAACTAGGAAAAAATTGTATCCCGTAGGAGAAACAGTTGGTTCTCAGATGAAAGCTATCCTAAACTGTTGTTAAATCTGATCTTTTTAGTTTATTTCGCCCTGAAATTATCACAACTGTTTTACATTATGGTTTAAGTATATAATATGAAAGTCTGTTATGTTGTCTCCTGAGCAACTAAGATTGCCTTCTACAGGCCTGTGTGGAAATCATCTTACTGTATGGTTCATGCAGAAACATTGACAATGAAGGGGAGCTGTAGCTATGCAGGACCTTTTAAATGGCACTTATACCAGGCAGCTCATGCTGCGAGTTGAAAATATCTCCTGGAAAAAACATCCTACTGAACATCGGATCTATGGTAAAATACCTCCTATTTCCACAATTTGTGGCACAGAAGACAGCACAGTTTGGTGGGCATTGCTTTCAAGTCAAGGACCAGATTATATCAGACCTTTATTCTATGGAGTCTTCCATGTCCAAGTAGAGGTAGCAGATCACTAACCTACTCTGATATGCTATGCAGCAGAGATACCAGCTTTACTTTGAAGTGGGGCAGCAATGCATGATAAAGACGTTGCAAAGAAGTACGCCACAGATTTCGAGAAAAGTTGAAAGATGTGATGATGATATTGTCCACCTTTGTCAACATGGCAATCGTTTCGTCTATGCAAACATATGTGGTTGCCAGCTGACGAAAAGTGTAAATACCAATTGCTTCTCAAAACATTAACTTCCACAGTATAATTGCCCAATTTATAGCTTTTAATTCACACTTTTTGGGGGTCTATTTTGACCTATTTTTGGCCCTTTCTAAGGTCAATTTTGGAGTTAATTTATTGAAGATCCACTCGCTAATAGCCTTGTCCCCGGGATCCACAGATTTTACAGGAAGTGATCAGAATATAATATTGGTGTCTGTAGAAAGGTACTATTTGTCTCATTTACTCTGTGAAATCGTAGGAATTAAAATATTTAACTTAGATATTATGAGTGAAAAAGTGCATAATTTATTATTGTTGCACATTATTCTAGGAGGTTTTATAAATCACGTTTTTAGCCCTCATATCAAAATCAAAACCGGTTGAAATGATACGGGTACGGTATTTAACAGATGGGTATTGGAGTCCAGGTGATTCAATCAAGATGAAACTATTAAATTGGACTATTATATTGCTCTTTTGGGGTCTATCTTAACCCAAAATGTAAAAATTAAGTTCATTTTAATCTACTATCAATATATTAATAGAAACAAGGTTTCATTTTAGAAGTTTTAAAATGCATATAAGTGGAATGATTACCTTGCCATTTTTAA